>QANZ01052559.1:70334-90379 GCA_003254925.1 Chamaecrista fasciculata | reverse complement strand
GAAGCATGGACACTGACACGGACACGGGACACGACACGGACACGGACACAGCGACACGTCAAACTCTCAAAATTACGCGACACGACACGGCATATATTTATATATATAAATAATTAAATATTCATAATTTTTAATGAAAAAATTAAAAATTACAATTTTTATTCATAATATATGTCATATCTATTATTATTTTCTCTTGCCTATTATGTTAAAGTTACAAAAAATTGATTTATATTCTAAAATTTATGGATATGTGTCGTGTCGGTGTCATACGAGTGTCGGACACTGACACGTGTCTGACACGGCGACACGCCTTCAAAATGAAGTGTCCATGCTTCCTAGCTCTTTTGTCTTATCGTGTCCCTAACAAATAACAATACATCGAAACTACAACTAGTGAGGAATTCCGTTGACATCTTTTAAAAAATTTTGTGTAGAATAATTTTTTATGTTTTGTTTTTTTGGCCTGACTAAAAATTACAGTATTATTCATTTGCCCTCTTTCTTTTATCAACAAAATATTCTAAGGGTATATTTGGATGAAGGTGTCAATGGGGGAATGGAGAGGAGAGGAAGGGACAAAAGATAAAAAAATTATGTTTGGAAGTTTTTCTAGGGGAGAGTGGAGTGGATAAGAAGGGACACTTGGCACCCCAAAATTCAATTTTTGTTGGCACCCCAACATATCTACTCAGTCCATTAATATCTTCTCCTCTTCATTCTATTAGTGTCCATTAATGTCCTCTCCTCTCCATCCTCACTATAACTCCCAAACATAGCCTAAGTTGTGTTAGAAAAATATTTTCGCCTGAAGAAACAAACTAATGTATTATAAATGTGTTTGTCTCATACTCTTAGCTCTCATAAATTTATAGAAATATCTGAACGTACTGGTTCGTTAGATTCCGAACCGATATTTCCCGAACCAACCAACAAATGGAGATAAAGATCATGATAGATTATTGGAGGTTTTACCAAAATAAAATTACTTTGTAAAAAAAATATCATTTCAAAAACAATAATAGAATTTGATCAACTCAAACATTTAAGTTAAATAATTTTAATTTTTATCAAATAGATAGAATAATTTATAACATCTATATTTTTAAATATCATTTTTTATAATATGTAAGAGATATAATATTAATTTTTTTATAGAAAACACAAAAAAAAATGAGAATTTTAATTATAAATGTATCATGCAAATAAGATCAAATGTATTTTTAGACCAAATAAGATCAAATAAGATCAACAAAATATTCTAAGTTGTCTAAAAATATTTATAATTTTTTTTTATTTTGTTATTATTAAATTGAGATTATCTTATTAATTGTGAGTGTCATTGAATTTTTTATTATATGATAATATTGGTGAAGCTTGTGCTTTTGTAGAAAAAAAAAACAAAAATTGAGGTGAGACCTTTTCTGGTGCTTGTGTTGGGGAAAGAAAAATGGATAGATAGATGGAGCGATGGGGTTAACCATAAGTGGAAGCCAATTGTGTTGATGTGACTAAGCGAATGACTTGTCTCTCAAATTCTCTTCTCCCTATCTCTCTCCCTCATTGTTTCCTCGTGCCTTAATTTAACCACTCTCTTCTTTTTAATAATAAAAAAAATCACATATTATCTTGAGATTTGTGGCATAAATTCATGATAAAAAAAAGTAAATCCATGATCTTCCCTTTCACAAATTCATTTTTGTAGTCGGTGAAAAACTTATTACTTTTTCACTTTTCTTTTTTTTTCGTAGAATTACTTTTTCACTTTTCAGTCCCCCTTTTAACTTCTAACTGTTTATAGTTAGATAATGAGATATATATTCTCCACCTGTCAGGCGTCAGCCACTTCTTCAGAAACAGCTATTCCAGTCAGTGGCGGAACCAGGTTTTTTGGTTAGGGGGTCAAAAATTTTTTTTTTGGCTAAAATCTTATTTTAGTCCTTAATGTTTATCTAAAGTTTTGTTTTGGTCCCCAAATGTTCGAATTTGAGACGAGAAAAATATGCCTATATTCAATAGTTACGGATCAATTATAAATTCTTTTGAAAATATTAAGGACCAAAACAGAACAAAAAATTAGTAAGGACCAAAACAGAACAAAAATTTATTAAGGACCAAAACAGAACAAAAAATTATTAAGGACCAAAACAGAACAAAAAATTATGGAGGACCAAAACAAAAAAAAATTATTAAGGACCAAAGTTAAACTTTAGGTAAAAATTAGGGATTAAAATAGGATTTGGTCTTATTTTTCAAAAAGATTCTGAAGCATTGTCCAAAGCAAAATAGATACAATTGTGAAAAAAATTGAAGGACCTGGGTTTCAAACCCTCTCCCCCATCATCTCAAATTGATGTTGTCATGAGGCATTAACCATTGTGGCAAGAGCCACATATGAACATATTGCATATACTTAATGTCCCACAATCGTCATCCGAATGGTATCATTTTCATGGATTCATTGAGAATTATGATGAAACACTAAAACAAAACAAACCAAAAGATAAAAATTAGTTAAAAGGAAAGCATATTGCAACGAAAAAATTTTGTGAAGCCTAAACAAATATTATTCATTTTGCATTCAAAGTCAAAGTTACATGACGAAGGGCTAAGAGAGAAGAATTACAATATCCTACTCTTCTTTCTTCTTCACTTTTTTGAATCTTCAATTTTTACAATGCCTTCACTCTCAGAGTTTTTCTTTCTCTCCCTCTCTCTGTTTCTTTTTTTTTTGGACTCCTATGTTCAGTCTTCACAACTGGCATATATAGAAGCTAATTTCTTCTTCCGTTTCACTTGTTTCTTCAACCTTAGAGGTTTAGACACCAAAAAATTTGAAATGTTATGATTTTATGTTAGTATAGTTAGTAATTAAAGTCCCACATTGGATAAGTTATAGAATTGAGAAGGGTATATAAATGTTCCCACATTGGATAAGTTATAGAATTGAGAAGGGTATATAAATGATTGTTAAGTCATTTATAATAATTGAATTATATATATATGTATATATATATATGTCAAAGATGGGCACTTGGGCACTTGGGGCAATTGGGCTTCTGGCTAANTACTTAAAGGGAATATATAAGTTGAGATAGAGATAATTTTCTTTAACCTTTCTTTTGTAGTTTTTAATCAATTTAAGTAATTACATAGTATATTTACTACTAATCACGAATTAATTAGCAATTGTGACCCACTAAATATTTAAATAATTAATATTTAGTTTCACTCCATCAATTCTTTTAGTTTGTTGTGTTTTGATTCGTTTTACCAAAGGGAGAGGACCTAAACACACAAAAGAAATCTTGTTGAAGAGTGAAATATGGTTTAAGCTACAATAGAAACTAACGGATAAGATATAGTAGAAATCGACGGCTAAGATTGAGTTACGTCAGCACTTTTTGTTAAATCTTGACGGAAAATAACCACAGGGTACTAAAGTGCTAATGGCGCAAACCTCAAGGTACCAAAGTGTCAATTTTGTCTCTCAAGGTACCAAAGTACATTTTACCCATTAATAAATGATATCATACTACACTTCATAATTTTCAAAATCAACCGTACAGCGTATCCAAACCCGTATTGCTGCAAGTGCAACATAAGCTTTTAGCCTAAAATTAAACTAATAGTTCTCCAGGCAAATAGGGTTTATTTCTAAATATTTGTTTAACTTCAAAATTTTATTTAGAATCTCCCTCTTCGTATCTTGACAAACTTTTATGAGACCAATTTATTTAGAATATCCCTCTTATAAATGTTATCGTAGTCGTAGTTTATGATTTTCAAAAAGTAAAAAATCATATCAAATTCAGTGACCAAATCATCATTAAGGACTGATTTTGTTAAAAATCAATTCTTTTATATTTTAGCTATAAATATTTTTAATATTGAATCATCAAATATGGTTTATTTTTGAATAAGAAGTTTTGTAGATTTAGTTATAAAACACGGGTACTTAAAAAATGATGTCGTACCCGTTCACATATTCTATGGACACTCATGGGTACTCTTAAAATATTATAAAATATAGTTATATATTTTTTTTTTTTGTAAAATATTACGGTGTTTCTTCTAAATTTAATTTTTTTAGACTAATAATAAAAAAATTCATACTTTTATAATAAAAATCATATAAATTTATATTTTATAGTTTTGCATTTTATTGTAATTCAAATCATTCAAAAGTATTCAAACTACCATAATTAATTCTACCCTGTCGTAACATTCTGTTAACATTTAACAAAAGTGCTGATATGGTTTAATCTTAGCCGTTGATTTTCACTACATCTTAGCCGTTGGTTTCTATTTCATCTTAAATTACAATTCACTCCCCCAACAAGATTTATTTTTTGCATCTAGGTTTCCAAAATTAAAGTTGTAATTTAATAGCTAATTGATCAATATCTCATTTAATTAAAATATTTCCTTAAAAAATACAATTTTCCCTATCATCGGGATGAAAATTTAAGAACCCTAGAACAACCGATCACTCCTCCTCCTTGGACGACCACGAGGAAGTCGGCGGCGGCGTGAAGCTTTGTGGGCCTCCAGCGAGAACATCACAAAATCCCAGTGTCTCTCTCATTCCATCCCGTCACAGACGAGAAGCGATTTTACAAGCTCACGTTTCACAAGCGTCATCGAGATCTCATCGTCAAGAACAATTGCTCGTATTGGAGTCAAGTGGTTTTCGAGCATCCCGCTAGATCCCGATTTCCTTGCTTCAAGTGTCTCCTCGTCGGCGTCTGATACACTTGAGCACCTCCTTGGGCCGCCATCTGGTTTATATTTGATTCTCCTTGAGGATGCCGGTTGTGGCCTTCCGAGATTGATTAGGGATTTAGCTTGCTTTATGTGTTTGTGCTGTTTGTGTGTCTTTGTCTTTCTTGTTGGTCGTTTGATTTGGCTCCCAGTCACACTTGTGGTGTGGCAGGAAAAAAAAATCCTCGTGAGAGTGGTGATTCTGATTAGGAGGAGGAAGATGATTGAAAAAGCTACATCTTTTGTATTGAAATTTTCTAACTTGAATCATCTTAAGTTTAAACAGAGTGTGGTCGTATAATATCATAGAAATTGCAGAGATATAGATATGTGTTTTGTGCCCTAAAGACTAATTTGATAAAGATCATAAATATTTGAGTCCAATATGTAATTAATCAAGGACTTGGTTGCAAGAAATTTTAAGAAAAAGGGAAGATTCTGATTTAACAAAACTCAAAGGACCTTTCTACAATTTTTTTTAATAACTTCTCTGGGATGAAATTGTAAGAAACTCCCTAAATTTTTTTAGTTTGTCACGTTTTGATCAGTTTTACCTAAGGAAGAGAACCTAAATGCAAAAAAAGAAATCTTTTTAAACCATGTTTTGATTTTTTGTTGGGTTCAATTTTCTTCCATTTTTTAAACCAGTGACCAATTTGATGAAGACAATTAATTTTTTGGGTTAAACTACAATGATGAATTAATGGAAACCCAAGGAAAGGACTTAAACGCACAAAAAGAAACTTATTGGGGGATTTTTGGCTGTTTTAAGTGGTCATTCTGTTAAAAGTTGACGGAAAGTAACAACAAGGTACCAAAGTGATAACGGAGCAAACCACAAGGCACTAAAATGCAAAAAAATTTCTTTCAGGGTACCAAAATGGAACTGCCCCTAATCACAGGGTACCAAAATGCATTTTACCTTTGTTTTTTTTTGGTAAAAAATTACATGTTATATTGAAACCATGAATGTAAATTGCGGCTGTGATTATGATCCTGGATGCAGTTACGTAGTATAATTATATATAATATATATGAAATGTCACTTCTAGTTTGAAATAAACTTCACCACACAACATTGGTGCCCAATCTTAAACTTCAAAATGAAAAAGAAGATTTTTTTTTTAAAAAAGGAGATATTTTAAATTTTATAAAATATATAACTAAATTGGAGATGGTAATTTTCCCCATAAATAGGGATCTTCGCGGGTATTGTCCTGCGGGGATCCCCAAATACGGGGAAAATTTTCCCGTGGAGTTGGGGATGGGGTTAAATTTTACCTCGAATGTATTTTGAGGATGGGGACGGGAAGTATACCCCTGCCTCGCAGAGTTCCCAACCCCAAATTAAACATATTACAAATAAATTTCATCCATTAGAATAATGTAATTTCTTTTATGAGCGATAGTGGTTTTAGGGTGTTAGTCTTTGACTCCTTCTGGATAATAATTATTTTAATCGTGTAGGGGAAGCTACGTAGTCTCAAATTTTATGTTATTTGCATTGTATTTTCTCTAATTGGAGTTTGTTTCAATGAAATTTTATAATTGAAACTAAATTATTTATGGGATTAGGTTTTTAATCAATTTGAAATGAATATATTATCTCTATTGATACTTTGATCAGAGGAGTACCAAGAGTCTGGGTCCATATTATCTTTATTTCTTGCTGATTAGATATGTTTGTTTGGAAGAATTCCCCTCCATATTGCCTTCAATATGTGTATATTGTTGGATTTTGTATTTTAATTCAATATATTCTTATTTTTCCATTAAAAAAATTTATATTGTGGGAATCTCTATAAGAACTGTGGGGAGTTGGAGAATAGAGATAGAGAAAAATTTATCTCCAGTGTAACGATCGAAGATAAGGATAGAGAGAACAAGTCTCTCCCCTCCCCACCCTGTGCGAATGCCATCCCTAAACTAAATAGTACAAATTGAGGAAGAATTGTTAAAACAAACTAGAGGAACACCAAGCGAATATATATATATATATATTTTTCATATGAACCAAGCGAATATATGAATATATTTAGTTTGATAAATTAAATATATTCATGAAGTTGGGAAGAGTATCTGAGAGGTATACAACAGAGAGGTGGGCACATGGGTGGCGTGTAATTTAACCTGTAGCTGTGTAATATATGAATAGAGAGAGTATAGAGTACTTGTTACCCTATTTCGCAATTACTTTTTTTTTTTTTCACTTCGCAATTACTTATTATTAGAATATTACTAGTAGAAAATATTATAACCGTACAACTTGTAGGTGTAGCCTAGGCACGCCTCTCTTCACGTGACTGTTATGTTGCGTGTTTCTTATACCTTGCTCTATTACTTTTTTTTACATATAAATATTCCCTGTCTATTTTTATTTTAATAATGTAGATAAAAATTAATTTTATTTAAATAAATAAAATATTAATAATAATTAAACTCTCTCATCAAATATTTAACCTAACTATATTTTAAAAAATTGAACTTGAAATTCTTAGTTAAATTCAATCAATTCTATACCAATTGATCCATCACTTTAATAGTTTTATAAGTATTTTTCAGAACATGAATATGAGCATATCACTTTAATAGTATTTTCCATTCTTACCAAAAAAAAAAAAAGAGTAATTTCCATTTCATATATCACATCCCAAGGTCAAGGCGACAGTGACTGTTAGTGATGCTCATGCTATAATGGCGAAAAACAGGTGTACGGTGCAAACCCTGTCCACTCAAACAACACTCTTCTTTTTATCTGGATAGGGCTAAGGACTTTTGAAAGACCAGATGGCCAAACAATTTAATTTTTTATGATTTCTACATTCACTATTTTTTCCATTTATATATTTATACAAAAAATAAATTTGTGTTTGTATTTATTTTTAAAAAATTCTATGTATATTTATAATTACAACAAATGAGAGAATTTTTTTCGTCAAAGCATTATACGTGGCAGCATCTTATGTACATATAAGGTGCTGTCACGTGGAACACATTATAATTTTTTTAAGGCAGGTGGAATGTCTTAATTTTTCAGGCAAAAAAAAATTAATGTCTTAATTTTTTTAAATTTCTTTGAAGCTTTTTTACGTAGAATATCTTAAGATTTTTTAAAAAAATAAAAGAAAACTAAAAGTGTTTCCATGAAATAAGAACAGTGAAATATAGTATAACAAGTATTCAATACATATTTGACATAAAAAGTTACTTTTTAAAACTTAAAGATAAAGTCATCACTTTTAAACTTTAATAAATAATAGTGCAAATATTCACATTAATCTCTAAAACATAAGATAAATTTTAAATGATTAAAAAAAATACAAATTCTAAATTAATTTTAAATATTTCATTTATATACTTACACATTTCTATAATTTTTTTATTTTTAGTCAAACAATCTATTTTTTTTTTATTCAAACAAACAAGGAAAAGCTAGCCCAAAGGCATGGAACAAAAACAAAGTTAAGCAGCAAGCTGAAGACTCGGGCCTACACTTGGACCCAAAAAAAATAAAGCCTACACTGCCTGAGAAAGAAACTCAATCGTCTTTGGGTTATAAGTGCGTCAATAATGTTCGGTATTTTTTTTTTGGACTATGGGTTTGGTATCTCAAAAGTCAAACCAATGACTAGTACACTTTTTCTTTGGGTCCATGAATGACTAAACTTGAGAGACACTTGGGAGCAACAAATTGGGTCTCCATTGTTTCTTTAAGCTAGATGGGCCATACTCTCCAGCTACGAACAACACATGCAAAGTTGATTCAATCATTTTGTTCCATTTTTAATTTAATTTAATTACCAAAGCGGCACGGCAAAAGAACTGTAACGGCACTGAAAATTTGTTTTTTTTTTCGTAGAAGATCAATGCATTAAGGAAAAAGAGTCAGGTTACAACTAAAGACAGAAAGGGAAAAAGAAACATAAGGGAGCAAATACATAGAACAACATAGGAAACACCAAAAAACTAGCCTATTCCGCATTTCCTAAGAGAGATCTTGCCAGCCATATCAGCCCCATAAGCCAAAGTCAAAAAACTGGGGATGGCGTCAAAAAACAGCAGATCATTCATATCCTTTAGAGCACGTTTGGCAAGGGTATCAGCACATGTATTTGCTTCACGATATATGTGGCGTATCTCAGAATGCAAGGCATTTAGCCCTGACCTGCAAGATAAGATAATAGGAGCAAGATGGTGAGAAGTGCAATTATCAGAAAGAATCAGGTTGACAGCCACAGCACAGTCACATTCGAAAATAATGCCAAAGAAATTTTTTTCCATGCAGAGGTGCCGAGGAGAATTCCCCAAAGCTCTGCAAGAAGAGGGTCACCATAGCCAAGGAATTTTGAGAAACCACAGACCCAGGACCCAGAATCGTCCCTAATAATGCCTCCAGAAGCAATTAAATTTGAAACCTTGTTGTGAGACCCATCAGTGTTAATTTTGAGGGTGGAAGTGGGTGGTGGCGTCCAGATAACAGGTATGAAGCCTTTGTTTGTGTGGGTGTGGTTTAAAGGTCCAAAATGGTAGAACTCAGCTGCCTTTCTTTTAGAGATGGAGAAAACTACCTGGGGTGAAAAAGTAGAGCATTGAAGAGATGATTGTTGTGAGTATAGATTTTGATCAGCATTCACAATAGTACTAATAGGAAAACAAATATATATATATGATAAATAATCAATACTATTTAATATTTATAATTATATATTGTTTAATGATTGCTCTTTCCAACTAATATACTAGCAAGGAGCAAAATCTAATATATTAAAGAATGAAAAGTTATTTAAAATATTATTAATTTTATTGTTTAAATTATTTTATTTTAAAAAAAATTAAACAATATCAAATGCAGCCATGAATAGTTAGTTTATCATACAAAGAAGTTGTGACTTATGATTTTGAAAACTTTGGAGCGCACCCCCTTCACACACAAAATCATTCCCCCATTTAAGCAGTTTTTCATTAGTTAATTCCGCATATCTATACTATATTATATGTGTGAGGACCTTGTATATAAATATGCTTACGCTGTCATTAGATAATGACTCATTACCTTTTACTCCTTCATTTCGCTGTTTGATTAAATTTAATCCCCTGCTTTAATTATTGTATTATTTATTAATGAATTTCTTTCTTTACTTACCTATACAATTCATATAATGCCCCCCACTAAACAAGAGATTCCTTCCTAGCTAACTAGCTAATTGCCTAATTCCACACTCATCGCTCTCCTATTTCCTTCCACCCAAATCCCATTTCTTCCTTTTGCTTTCCCATTTAAGAATTTCATGCTATGCTTCAAATATATGCTTCACGGACAATGGTCCCCATTACCAGATCGAGCAACAATTATATTTTGACAAAAGTATTTCTTTTTTTCTGTTTTCACATTTAAAATTGATTTTTAATTTCACCTCAAATTTTATATCTTAAATAATTTTATTAATTGTCTTAATTTCATCTAATGATTAACAACAAATTCTATTTTGTTTTTAATTTGGGACGATATTTTTTTAAATAATTTTCATTTGATAAAATTAGCATAAAAGGTAAAATTGATCGAAATACAAAATTTTAAGAATGCAATAAAAATTATTGCCCTGTTTAATTATATGCATATAAACCATTCATGACATAATCATTTTTATCATTACCCCATCGCAATCTACTTTCATTTATTCCAATAATACTAATACTAATAATATCTATATTAAACCACGTCTGGACTCAATCATAAGAACTAAAGAAAACATACCATCTTATTTAAGTGATGCAAAGCAATTAAAAACAAAATGCTTAAGTAATGCATTGAAAGTTAAGGGGAAGCTGGGAATCTATTTGTCAAAAGATTAGATAAGCTGCTGCCGCCATACTTGCCTTAAACCTTACGCAATGTTCTTTAATACAGTGAGTTGTAATTTTCTCATAAAATCAACATAAACATATACGTGTTATTAATATTACGGAACATGCATATAATATACGTTTAATTTTGGTTGAGGAGCGCAACTAATAGATTAATTAAGACACGCGTACTGTAAATGAATATTATGGTATGATCATCTCGTCACAACAGGTATAATTAACAGCATGATAGTGATTTTAATCACATTTAGCATCAAATGCATGGTTGGAATAGTAGCGTTCAAATACAAGCAAATATAGATGGTAATAATTACAATAGCGATATCACACCTACTAATATTGAATGATTTGTGGGGATATATATATAGGAACAAGCCTCCATCCGTTTGATTGAATATATTTTGAAGTTAATATATAGTTAAGTACTTTATAATATAAATTTCAGAAAGTTATACAAATTTAAAAATGATTAAATTGTTGAAAGTTGCTAAAAATAATACTAGTGAATGATCAACATATTATACACAATAAACCCTTTGAATATCCTTGATCCTTTATTAATTTACTTATTTTACTTACATTAAGTTAAGGGGCAACTTGGCCGGCTCTATATTATGATTTGACTCGAACATTAAATGGCGAGGACTAAGTACAGATGCTGAATTTCAACATGGGGCATATATATGGACCATGCATTGATTACCCACATCCAAACTAATCATATATAGTTTAAATATCGTTTCTCATTATTAAGGAAAAGGAGATTATTCTTGCTTTTATTTTATGAATACATTTGATTGAAATAGAATATATATATAGTGGCGTAAATATTGAACTTTGGTTCCATAACATGGTACTGGATACAAGAAGTTTTAAATCCAAGCAATTATAAATCGAGTAAAGAAAACAAACACAAGCTCCACAAAAAGAATTTTCTTTTTAGAAAGCAGAGTGTGTAGATAGTTGTAAGGAAGAAGCAATGGAATTAAATTATTTGGAACACGATAGAACGGAGGATCAAAAATGAAAGAAAGTTAATAATTATATAGGTGACATAGAATCTGATAGAGAGATAAAGGGAGAAAGTTTGAAAAGTTTTGCGGCAAACAAACAAGCTTTGAGGGATTGATTAAAGTAAAGTGGAGGTGCGGAAGGTATTTATGAGGTGATGGTTTTGTAATATTTTGTCTTTGTTTTAAAGATTTTGTTGGCTCAAAAAAAAAAAAGGATAAGGCGGATGAATAGAGAAAGAAAAGGAGGGGTAGGTGAGTTGTGTTGTGTGGGCTAGAACTTAGAACAGGTCATCACACCTCATTCTCATTTTTTTTTTTTTCTCTTTTTGAAGTTTTAATATTTTTTGTTTGGTAAGCTGAACAGGACAAGTCATACTAATACAATTCCTAATTAGTAATTAACCCAACCCGAATTGCATAAACTAGCTACACATACTGTACAGGCTGGGAAGTAAGAAAGAAAGAAAGAAACCACTTTATCTTTTTGCTTACCTTGCTGTTTACTAATTAATATATTCTGTCTCTTTTGTTTTTGTATTTATAATTAATAATAAATAATAATATTGAAAGCCTTTTTGTTTGGTCCATAAAAGCAAGGGGAGGGTAAGAAAAAGATTATCCAGCCGGCTTGACGCTTGAATTGAGAGGCAGAGCTTTGGTTTGTGGTTTGAACAAGAGAGGCCAGTCAATAAATTAGAGAGATTAGATAATCTTGTTTGCGAGTTGAAAGAAACCCAGAAGAGAGAGAGAGAGAGAGAGAGAAGTGAAGGTGGAAGAAGAAGAAAGGAGAAAGCAGAGAAAGAGAAAAAAGACGGGGGTGTTTGGGAAAGGGTGTTTTTGCAGCAGCAGGATGAGTGAGGAGAGTGAACAAGCGCAGCAATTGGTGGCGCAGAATTCAGGAAGCCTCAGCTTTAGCAGCCATTTGTCTAGGGAAGATGACGAGATGTCTAAATCTTTTCTCACCACTTTCAAAGCCAAAGAGGAAGAAATTGAGAAGAAGAAGATGGAAGTCCGAGACAGGGTCCAGCTTCACTTGGGTCGGGTCGAGCAAGAATCCAAGCGTCTCTCTTTGATTCGTGAGGTAATAATCTATCCTTCCTCCTCCTACCCATTTTTCACTTTACTTACTATTCATCATTCATTCATACACCTAAAACCCTTGTTCTGTGCCACAACCACAACGCTCCACCTTTTATCTATAATTGATCCTCTCCGTTTTACCCGATCTGTGAGGTTTTACACACAAAACACTCTCAATTTCCGGTCCAGATAATTGACAAAAACTGGAATAGCAAAATTGGATTTCCCAAGTGAGCCATGGCCATGATTCAGGCTCAAAGGTGTTATATATATATATATAGTTATGTAATTGACAAAAACTGTAGTTATGTATAAGGATGATGATATTGAATTGTGTTGTTTGATTTTCTTCCATTTGAGGAACTTCAGGAGCTGGAATCCCTTTCAGATCCCATGAGGAAGGAAGTGGCAGTGGTGAGGAAAAAGATCGATTCGGTGAACAAAGAGTTGAAGCCACTAGGCCATACCTGCCAGAAGAAGGTGATGGACCAAATTGAAATCTTTGGGAAAATTATTATTTAGTACATTTTACTGTGCGCAACATTGAAGTTGGCTGTGTGCATGTGTGTTGCAGGAGAAAGAATACAAGGAAGCTCTAGAAGCTTTTAATGAAAAGAACAAAGAAAAAGTACAGCTAATCACCAGGTTAATGGAGGTTAGTTTCTCCTAATTCATATTTTTGCTTGAATTATCAATTTCCTTATTCTGATATGTGAGATTTCCTAATAATTTCCTTGATGTTGATGTTTTTATTTTTTGGTCTGATTATGAACAGTTGGTGAGTGAAAGCGAGAAACAGAGGTTGAAGAAGCTGGAGGAGATAAGCAAGAACATTGAAACCCTGCAGTGATATGTGTAGGCGCGCTGTAGCAAACTGCTAATGACCCTCGTTAGGCTTGTAAGTGTGGGATATTAAAGATGACATAGTATACTTATTTATGTGTATGGGTGCCTTGTGCTTGTGTATTTTGTGCTGTTCATGTTTGTTCACTAGCATTAATTTGTGGCCACATTGAACTAATTTAGGAGGGGAAATACCCCCACCCCAATCAGGCTTGTAACTAAATACTTGCATTTAGTCCACGTCTTTTTTTTTCTTTTCCTCAGAAAAAGAAAAAAAAATATATATATAAGTCATTTTGTATTGCTTTTGTTTAATTTATTGATGATGTTATTTATATTTTGATGCCGAAGAAAGACGGCCCTTGATGTTGTTTTCTCAGTAGAGCTGAGGTTCACAGCTGGAGCAGTGTAATGCATGTAGATAGTATATTATATTGCATATAATATATATATATATATATGACCGATTTATTTATTTATTTATTTCAATCTGTTCCATCACTGGAGGAATTATCTTATATTTCCTTGTTCTGAGTGGTTCAGATCCTCGGAATTGTTTAAATTCCGAACGTTGTACTCCTTATCTATACCATGTTTTTGTTCATTTTGTTTTCTTCGTATGATTAGATAGCAAACTGATGGTAATGGCCAGTTGATGGTGCATCCAATAATCCTGACCATGGGATGCAAATTTAATGGTTTTGTGACTTTTTGTCTTAACTTACTGATATTATTGGATTTGTGGAACGTAGAATTCGTCAATACAAAATAACTCAATGGATTCCATCAAAAATTAAAGGGTAAATTGCAATTTGGTATCCTGTGGTTAGGGGCGTTTCCCCTTTGGTACCCTGAAAGAAAAATTTTTGCATTGTGGTACCCCGTGGTTTGCTCCGTTAGCGATTTGGTACCCTGAGGTTTTTTTCTGTTAGGATTTAACGGCAAATGTTAGTTAAAATGTCAAAAATCTCCCAAAAAGTCTTCTCTTATGCGTTTAAGTCCTTTCCCTTTACTAAAAGGGATCAAAACATAAAGAATTAATTATAAAAGGGTCTTTAGAATTCTAATATTATAGATTTTTCTCCTTTTCATAAGATTTCTTTTAAATAGGTCCTGATTTAATTACACTTTAATCCCAAAAGTTTATGATCTTTATCAAAATAGTCCTTAGAACCTCAAAAGACAAATAAGCATCTATGATTTATCAAAAAATCCCTATATTCAACTACAATTTTCATTCAAGTACACTACAAACAAATCAAAACCCCCAAATTTTTTCAAAATCAAGCCCCACAAATCAAAAACCCTCTCAACAACAAAATCAACATCATCAACAACATGCATATTACAATATGCATATTACAATTATAATTAATTAATTAAATTTACTTAAATATTATTTTAATAATGAATAACATAAATTTTAAATATTTATATTTTTTATTTATTATTTTATTTTATATTTATATAAATAAACTTATATCTCAAGTTTATTTTATGAATAAAATAAAATATACTGAAACGAAAACACTCCCAAACAGACTAATCTCGTTTCAGAATATCCAGATTCAAATATCATTTCGGCGTAGTGCGATGACGACCAGATTGATACTTGTCATCGTCCATCAAACATTCAATAAGAAATATATATAACAGGTGGCAACATGACAAAATCAGCTCCTCAGTCACAGACATAAAATGATATGAGTATGACCCCAATTTTTATCAGAAAAGAAAAAGAAAAGAAAATATAGTATAGTACAGGCAAGCCAAGATTAGCTCCCGAAATAATAATATAACAATGTTAATGATGATTATTCTAGAATAAGTAGACCGTATCACTCGATCAATGCCCCCATTATTTATAATGTTGTCAGTAGCAATGGCGTCATTCTTGTGACTTGTAAACCACGGTTTTGATACGCCATATATTGCTTGCTTTACTTTCATATAATTGAGTTAGATATATAATTTTGAAGTCAATGGGACATTTAATGCCACCGTTACCTGTATATGCAACCTAATCGCAAGTACTGGTCATAATTAATTATTTGTGAACATGTACACAGTATCCGCTTTAATAGCTAATTTATGTTCAAGGTTTAAAAATTAACAGTAACGTAGTAACAAGACATACATTTTGCCAGAGAGGACACATGCTGTGCAGGTCAGGTTTTAAGGAAATCACAGAACAACTTCAATATATACTACTTTCTACTTCAAAGTTCAAAGGATATCTGTTGGCGACTTACAGGACATTAATTGTCCAGTTTAACACAGTTTTGCAATAAGTGGTGAATCTGATCATCTGTCAATTATACATACATATATTTGTACAGTAGAATTTACCTTAATCTGTTATCATAATCTTGCATTAGCTATTTTGTACACAATTAGGAAGACTAAAATAAAACCCCACGAGGCTCATTTTTTCATAAATACATTAAATAAGAGTGGGAACTAAATTTTGAGTAAACTGATAATTATTGTGGAGTTGGAACTAAACTTCGAGAAGAAGAAAAAAAAGTGGGAACTAAACATTTGAATACCCTAAACTTATAATTATTGTGGAGTTGAAGATCTGATTTTGGTATTCTCTGTGCACTAATTTTCCCACTAGTTATTTTCTTTAAAAAGAATTATTCCAGCAAGTTAATAAACAAAGAGCTCTACTATTGCGGCGTTATGCTGTGTAAGGCATGGGGCATAGTTATTACTGATGCCGACTACTCCATTGTATTTGTACCTATGAGTTATTACTAACTACTTCTACTTCCTAAAATCCTATCTCTTGTATTGAAATCATAAATGTTTGGTTTGCAAGAGCCGTTGGGGGTATTTGACCGTTGGACGTTCAGCACTGGGCCTCACGAGCCCAACAAACCTGGGCTCTAATCTAAATATACTTTAATTTGTGGTTATGCCCAAGCCTATGAATGAATAATGCATTGATTTCATTCCCATAGCGGTTGTCACTCGCTAGTACGTAGCTATTGGCTGTTGAAGATAATAAATATTATTGGCGACAGCGAGTACCAAATGCAATAACCAAATGCGGGGAAGGACTGAGGTAGGAGGCTGCAAATCATACACTATGACTCTCACTGAAATCGTAATTAATGCAACAAATTATTAAAGTCCTAGTTGATTGTCAGATTGCCAAGGATCTTGTCGTGTAATTAGGATTCAGGGGGAAAGCCTCCCGACATTTTCTTCCATCATTTATTATATTTATAAGAAAAACCAACATCGGATTCGATTACCCAACCCATTTTTAATATGCCTATATACATCATTCGTTCATTAATAACTTGGTTGCAGATAAGACCAAGCATGGAGCTATATATATATTGACAAGCTAGAAGAAGCCAAATTAGTATTTGAGGATTCATTGTAGCTAGGAACCAAATTAAGCGCCGGTGTGGCCTAGCAGTAGATCACACCGTGGATGAAGTGAACACATGGCTTCTAATATATAATTGTGGGCTCCATCATTTTAACTCTTCATGTCGCATGTCAGTCTCGCATGCAAATTAATTCAAAGGAGTTTACACTAAGCACGATCTAAATCTGATTAACTAATTGTCATTTCCATGTGCGTCATGCATGTGTAATTGATTTAATTTGTTGTAACAATATCGATCTATCTACGACGTACAAACTACAAACCAATTCCATGACATAAAACTGCAAGTTTCAGAGATGGCGCTCGTGTATGTGTTGGTGTTGGTTAATGTGAATACATGTGGTTTGCCTACTACTATTAGGATATATAGTAAAGAAGCAGGTTTTGTTGGTAAAAGTTTCTTTTTCTATTTTCCTGAAAAAGTATAAGAGATTTGCTTGTCCGGTGTGAGAGGGACCTATATGGGATATTAAAATAACAGAAGTGGGCATTATTTGGTAAGAAATTCTAAGATGTAAAGTGTTACGAGGTACTCCCTCCGTTCCTGAATATCTGCTTTTCTGGAGAATTTTTTTTTATTCCAAAATATCTGATGTTTTATAACTTCAAGAGAGCATTAATTATTCTTTTACCATTCTATCCCTATTAAATATAGTAGAGTCATAAATGAATAAACATTTTCCTAGTAATTTAATAGGGATAGTTTAGTCTTTTTACCTCATTTTTCTCTTCATTTTAGGTGAGCTAATCATTTCCTTGGTCTGTGTGTTTTTACCTTAAACATCAGATATATAGGAACGGAGGGAGTAGTATAATTTTTTTTAAAAAAAGTAATTTAATGTTAAAAAATAATAATAAAAGATAACTTTTTTAATTAATCATAATTATTTCATGGAGTCATATCACTAGTTGTATACATACCTCAATTTACATTTACATCATATAAATTATAGACTCACCTTATTTTGTACTCATTCGTAGTGTAGTGTGGCAAGTATTGTGTTGAATAGGATGTTGACCAGAAGAAGAATCGAGGACAAGCCATGTATGTAATTTGATGTGATTCGAATTCCGCGATGCATGCGTGGTGTGTTTTAGAGGCATGAGGCTGAGGGGGAATCCTATGTAGTAAATAGTAATAATAAGGAAGTGCCACGTCAGGAAACCGTAGCCGCAGGAGACATACATCAGACCGGATGTGGTCCAACCATTAATGCACACGTGGGAATGGACTCGGTCCCTCATTCCCTGCCTTTTCATATGACGGTGCNTAATCCAGAATTTTCAAAAGATTACGGGCTATATGTCATTTTGTTAATTAATGTGTCACCTCGCCTTGTTTTTTTCGATCATTATGCAAATATATATTTTGTTGTGCACTAATTTAATTTCAACGACATTGATGAGGACATCCATCCATATATATTTGCATTATTAATTGATTATAATTTCGTTTCGTCCCAAATATTCAGTGATAGAAAGGATTAATTACTAATACTTACTACTTTCTTGTTAGGGAGTTAATAGCTACCTTAATTAGTATCACTTTAAAATTAAGGAGTTGTTATCAACATTTTACGTAGGGCCGTTCCCGGGGTGAGTTAGTTTGAGTTAAAATTTTTTTAAGTTGAGTTGGGATTTGGAAAAATAATATTTCAACCCAACTCAAACAACAATGCGTTAGGTTGGGACGAAATTTTTATTTATTATTATGAGTCAATAATAATATAATATGATTAAAAGTTACATAGTCATCTAAAAAAGGTGAAGTTAATTAATAGTAGAGGAAGATAGAAGAAGACGCAACAACAACAATAAAATTTAACAAGTAAAATTGTAAAAATTCTAGTTCTACTCTTCTAGATAAAAACTAAATAGTGAAATTGATAAAAATTAAAGAGATTAAAATAATTAATTGAATCATTGACAAGAAAAGTTAATTGAAGGTGAAGTTACTTTACACAGTGTTGAAGCTAAGGGAGAAGAACAACTTAAAAATCATTTTTATTATATTAATTATTATTTATATATATTAAAATAAAATAAAATATATAAAATGGTGGACTTGCGGGTTGAGTTGGGTTGAGTGGGTTCAAAATTATGAAACATGTAACTCAACCCAAACTATTACTATAGATTAAGAATTTGTAAACCAAACCAACTCGTGAATCCAAACTTGCTAGTTGGATTAGTTTTGTCCAATTGACACAAAGCGCTAAACACCCTTAACTTTACGTATAAAGAAGATGTTATCAATAGTTAAGTACTTAAAAGCAAATATTTGGCTACATAATGCTTTTAATCTAAGAAGCATGGACACTTCATTTTAATAGCGTGTCGCCGTGTCAGATACATGTCCGTATCCGACACCTGTACGGCACCCACACGACACATATTCATAAACTTCAAGATATAAAATCAATTTTTTGTGACTTTATCATGACATACAATAAAAAATAATATCACATATGACATATATTATGAACAGATATTGTAATTTTTAAAATTTTCTTCCAAATTTATGGATTTTTAATTATTTTTATATATAAATATATGTCGTATCGTGTCGTATAATTTTAAGAATCTGACGTGTCAGTGTATCCATGTCGGTATTATATCTCGTGTCCGTATCAGTGTTCATGCTTCCTAGCTTTTGATCTATACTAAAGGGTCAGATTATAATTGTTCTCCGCTGTGAATATCCTATTTTAAATCCTGAAAGACATTTAGGGTGTGTTTGGTTTAACAATATAAACTCATTACAATTTCATTATCCCCATTTTCATTACATAACTTAAGCTACAGTGCTATATGAGTGTTTGTTTTCCAATTATAAAGTCATTACAAAAATATCACTTCATTACAAACTCATTTCATTACATATTTCATATCCAATTACTAACATACCCCTACTCAAATACCTATAATTACCTATACTCTAATACAAATATAAAAAAACTATTTAGCAAAATAGTAATTTTCAATACCCTCATTTATTACACTTACAACTTTCTCTCTCCACTCATCATTTTTTCTTTTTTCTTCCTCTTTTTCTTATTCACCCCCTCTCTCTC
>QANZ01052559.1:38971-64360 GCA_003254925.1 Chamaecrista fasciculata | reverse complement strand
TCCTTAAAATTTATTTGTTTGTTTTTTGCTTCATGTTTTGGTTATATTTGTTTGGGTCCTTCCAGATATTTATTTACAATTAGGTCCTTAATGGGTCTGATGATGAGTTTTTTTTATTCCTTATTCTATTTTGTTCAATTTTGATCCATCAATTTTTTAAAATTCCAAACAAAACTTCGTTAAATATTTTCTACCTTTTTTAAATGTTCATAAAAAAAATATCAAATATTTCATCGATCGTATGACTAATTTACTGTTTTAATAGTAATATATATTGACAACAAAAATAAACAAATCTCACATATTTAACAAGCAAAGTAACTCAACTTATGATGTCATTTTGATGAAGCAAAAGATTTTATGAGAATTAAAATTGTTTAATCAAAAGTTTTTATAACTACAACAATTATGTAGTAATAAAAAATAGAATGTCGCACCCTGATTATTTTAGTATATAAAATAAATGTACAATATTAACATTTGTTTATTACCTTTTAATTATAAAATTTGTTAGTTTATATATAATATTATATATCGGATAAACTTAAGACTCACCCGTGGAATTCCACGGGGTTAATACTAGTTAATAACAATGACCCATGTTCACAAATCACAATTGACAAACGACAATAACATAACAGGTCCATGAAAAAAAAAGAAACATAACAGGAAAACGACGGTTGTAACTGAACCAGTCAAACCAAGGTTTTGCTCATGCGTTTCTTATTATTTAAATAATTACATTAAAGAAAAAAAAATATAATATGTGATTTATTGTTGAAATAATTTTCGAATTACCTTTTATTAGTTTATATATTATACTGTTTGTTTCCAAAATTGGGAGGACTAATTTCCAAATCCTATATAGTATATAGGAATAGGAATTATTAAGCAAAGCAATCTCCGGGTACTCAGGGTAACAAGTCACACCCGTCAAACTCACAATTTCTCAACACTATCAGACAAAAATGAAAATGTAACTAAGTCAAAATATATATATATTTAGTCTCTACAAAATTAAAATGGTATAGTATTTAATAAGCATACTATTTTAATTTTTTCAAAATTAAACTGTAGATTTGAATTTTTGAGTTCAATGATCTTTTCAAGGTTTATGTTAGTTTACTTTATAAGTAATGTAATTAAGGAGAGCAATTGGGATTGCATTCACTATCAGGCCAAAAAAAGAAAAAGACGAATTGCATTCACTAATTTCCACTGTTTATATTAAATAAAAAATATAATAATTGTTTATTGTTTTTTAAAAAGTTGTTCGATATTCACCAGTTACCCTTATGCCTCGGTATTTTAACTGATATCGATTTGAATCACGGAGCCTCCTCTCTCACTCGTCACTTCTCCTTCTTTTCCTCTTATTAGTCCCTCTTCCTACGAGACGCCAATGGAGCTTTATTTGTTCCCACTATCTCTGTCACCTGTTAGTACAATGATTCTCCCTCCTTTCCACCAATTTTAAACTTCACTCCAAATTAATAACTGCAACCACTATAAGCTTGTGTTGTGCGATGATGGCCGGCCAAAAGCACTTGAGCCAGCTACTGAAGGAGGATCAAGAACCTTTCCTTCTAAACGAGTACATTTCTGATTGGCGAAGCCAGCTCAAGAGGCATTCTTCCACTTTGCAACTCAAGAAGCAGCAGCCTAAACCATTAATCCATCAAAACTCAAACAACTTCCCCCTCAATCTCTGCAAGAACGCTTGCTTTTTCTCAATCCCCGACACCCCCGACCTCAGAAAATCACCGCTTTTCCGATTCTCATCTCCGGCCAAAAGCCCCGCCGCCTCTCCCATTTTTCTGCACATTCCGGCTCGAACCGCCGCTTTGCTTCTCGAAGCCGCTCTTAGGATTCAGAAACAATCTTCCTCCTCCTCTTCGTCTTCCAAACACAATGCCTTTGGGTTCGGCCTCTTTGGGTCCTTGTTTAGGAGACTCAAGCAACGAAGTCGGAACCGGAAGCGGGAGATAGTGGATGAACAAGGTGTTAAGGCGGCGTTCGTGAAGGATATATTAAGCTGGGATTCCTCGGTTTCCAATGGGTTCTGTGAAAAAACGGACTTCGTGGGCTCTTGCAATGGTAGGCCTAGTATCAGCGCTGTTTGGTCAGAGAACAATGAAAACAAATCTTTGGGTATGGAAACGTCGTGTAGTAGCCACTGGCATGATGACTCTGTTCTTCCCAAACACAACCCAAATACAGAGTGTGATTGCTGTCACGATGCCATCTGTCAAAGTCCTTTCCATTTTGTTCTACTACGGAGTCCCTCCTCCGCCTGCCGGAAGCCGGAATTACCCTCGCCGGCGTCGTCTCCGACTCGCCCCGTAACAGAGGTTTGTTTGTCGTTTTCTTTTTGTTATGTTTTTAGTTGGTTACTGTTCAGATGAAGTGGTTCATTCAATCCACACGCTGATTATGCTGAGTTCATGATAACTCGCTCCTTCAGATTGGCCGAGATGACCCGCGAGTCAATTGGGTTCATTGAGTTGTCTTCTTATTTTCTTTCCCTTTTTTTTTTTTTTTTTTTNTTTTTTTTTTTTTTTTTTTAATTTTGTCGGCAATAGGACCACACTCCATAAGGCCTTTAAATTTGGCCGGAATGTCGCTGTTGCGTGACATGTATGCCCCTCAGACCGTTCCAAAAATATAAAGGTCGAAGATCCGGCCAGGGGGGAGGGTCAGATACGTCAATTCGACAGTTTTTGTTTCCTGAAATTTGATGATTGTACTTTTCGATCGACTATCTGCCACGCAAAAAAATTCTTCCTTTTTTTAAAACAATAATCCAGTAGCTTCTCTGCTAAATTGATTTCTCAAAGCATGACAATTGTCTATTTGTTTCCTTCCCATTAGATCCCCATATTGGATTTTTATATTTTAAAACATAATCGAAACAAAAACAAGTCATTAGGACAATATAGTAATGATGGTTGTTAACTTGTTATGTTATAAATTTTGGCAGGACAAAGAGAATAATGGAGTTGAGAGTGTGAATGAATTCCAATCAGGGGAGGAAGCAGAAGAGAAAGAACAATGTAGTCCAGTCTCTGTTTTAGACCCACCATTCGAGGACGATGACGATGGACATGAAAACAACGAGGAGGAGCATGAGGAAGAAGAAGAGGTGGAGGATGGTTTTGATTTGGATAGCAGCTATGCCATTGTACAGAGTATGTCAATGTACCATTCTTTGTTGGTTGTATGGTCGTTTTCTATCCAAAAATGGTCGTACACCATTCTTTAAAACCTCCTTCTATGTTTCAAATTGCAATACAACAGAGAGGCTGATGCTGATGCTAATAGGGTCGTGCTGATATTGAACCAAGTATCTCTGTGGGTTCCATGGAAAGATTGCTTTGCAGTGGCTCACCCTTAAGCCATTTCCCCTTTAATGGGGGCCTCACATACTTAACTTTTTTTCTTGCAGACAATGGCACTACTGTTATTAATTTCAACATGACCCACATTTGTTTTTCTAAGCAGGGCTGTCTATATTTCGATGCGACCTTTCGATATGCTAGTCAATACATTTTCAGCAACATAATTGTTTCAATTTTTCCTTTTTTTTTACCACCTCATAGTGGTGGAACCCATTAGTCATATACTCTCTGCATTATGAGTTATGACACTTGGCATATTTGATTGTACAAGCACCTGAAGATCATTTTGGGCATCTTAAATTATTCTCTACTTTGCCAGTTTCTAAACCTCTCATCTTTGTACTTACTGTCTTTAATAGGCTGTCCTTCAGGCAGACTCACTTAAATGAAGAGTGCTGACGGAAATTCTCATTAATTATTACTATAACCAGTTTGTAATGTTTGAACAACAAATGTTTTATATATATATATAATTGATATTGATGCATTTCTTGTGTTAATTGACAGGAGCTAAGGAGCAGCTTCTAAAGAAGCTTCGTAGATTTGAAAAACTTGCGGGGTTGGATCCTCTTGAACTTGAGAAAAGAATTATTGATGATGAAGAAGAAGATTATGATGAAGATGATGATAAAACATATATTGAAGAGGAGGAGTGTGAAGATGACAATAAGGAAACATGGGATCAAGAAAAGGAGTGTAGAGAGTTAATGGGAGAAGATGAGTGCCAGTCAAGCTTGGGGGAGAGAGGGGAAATGCCAGAAGACCAAAAGAGACTAATCCATGATCTGATAATGGAGGAGAGAGAAGTGAGGTCGGTGGAAGATGAGGAGGAGGTGATAAGAGGGGTTTGTAAGAGGCTGGAATTGTGGAAGGAAGTGGAGACAAACACAATAGATATGATGATAGAAGAGGACTTTGGGAGAGAGGATTGTGGGTGGAAGAAAAATGTGGAGCAGATCAAACAGGTGGCTGCACAGCTTGAGTTTGCTATCTTTGGGTTTTTAGTGGAGGAAATATCAGAGGAGCTTGTATGTTGAAAAATAAATAAAAATGGGTTTGGGTTGGGTTAGGATGGATGGATAGTATATCAATATATCAAGCTGCTATGCTTATTGTTATTCTTTTTATCACAAGAGTAAAGTCTGACTTGCACCTTAATGGAATAGGCTAGTTAGCAAAAAAATGGGGTGGTGTGTGTATGTACATGACTCGTGTATGTAGCTGGCATCTGTAACTCACCTTTCTTAATCAAATACTATATATGGCTTAAATGCACTTTTGGTCCCCTAACTTTCGTAAAGGGCTCAATTTGGTCCCTTAATTTTTTTTGTTGCAATTTTGGTCCCATAACTTTCGCAAAAGTCTCAATTTGGTCCCCTAACTTTTTTTGTTGCAATTTTAGTCCCTTAACTTTTGAAAACGTCTCACCGTTAGTCCCCTAAATTTCACAAAAGTCTCAATTTTGGTCCCTTAACTTGGGACCAAAAGGGGACCAATGGTGAGACGTTTTCAAAAGTTAGGGGACCAAAATTGCAACAAAAAAGTTAGGGGACCAATGGTGAGACGTTTTCAAAAGTTAGGGGATCAAAATTGCAACAAAAAAATTTAGGGGACCAAATTAAGACCTTTGCGAAAGTTAGGGGACCAAAAGTGCATTTAAGCCACTATATAATAATAATGTTTACAGTTTTTGGTCCTCTTTTTTTTTTTCCTGTCTTGTTGCTGTATTGAAAAATTGAGTGAAATTAACAAGGGTTATTCTGTATTTTTTATAATTGTGGATGGCAAACATGATCATATATCTAAGGAACAGAGTTGGAAAGTGGGGTAAAGTGTAAGGGTAGGATTAGAAGACTGGGGAGGGAACAAAATAGGGTAGAAAGCTTCTCGGTTCTCAAGGAAGGAACAAATTGAAAAGGACTGATCAGTCCACATCGCATACTTCTTTTATACTTTACTGTTTTACATGAAATATAGATATTCTTTTCCGAGGCCCTTGTATGCCTTATCTATCAATTTTGGCTTTGGATTGCTTTACAGACTGTTATTTTTCTTTAGCTTTTCCCTTTATATATGCTTCGATCAAGACTTGTAGCTCACGTGTCCCTGCCGAATTTCTAGTAAGAATCGTTTTCAATGAATGGGGAAGAGTGTGTTAGTAGATATATATGTGTGTGATCTTTTTTATTAGATTAAGCCAAGTCGAATGTATTACATAGATAGGGCGTCACCTCATTTCAAAATTTATAAATTATAATGATTTTCAAGCATTCAGTGAACTATGTATTTGGATTGCAACTCTCCTTTATTTGTTTTCCTTTTTTTTTTTTTGGACAGTTGTTTTCCTCTTCTCGAGAAGGCTCCCCGCTCCTGGTTGGAATTGGGAGTCGCACATCAAGCATGGACATATATATATACGTAATGCTACTTTTGAATTTTGTCACACATGGGCCGAAAAGCCCAAATGGCTTTCCAGTGGTGCAGTAACACAGGGCCGTATGACCCGGAAAAGTAAAAGTTATGAGGATAATGGGGATAACCGCATGGCAAAAGGGTTCATTATCAGTCACAACTCATCATGCCTTGCTGTTGCACACAGGCTTCAATAGCAACATGCATGCATCTCAGATTCTCAGTAATAGAAGATATTTCATCCTTGCTACATATATCAAAACTAAAACTTTAGTTATGAAGAAGGAATTAAACCCAAGCCTCGCTCAAATACTTGTAGTAATCAGATTTTGGCATACTTATAATATGGACTCCAAAAGATAGAGAGTTTTTAATTACCAGTGCGGTGTGTTTTGCCTCCCTGTTCGAAAGATTCTTTTAAATTTTAAAATTATATAAGAAAATCATTTATAGTTTTTAGTATTTTTAAAATATTTAAGGATAAAATTCTAAATATGGAAAATGATTGAGACATTTATCGAGAGAATATGTACGAAGTTAAAGGTCAAAATGGGAAGTTACACAAATATTTTCTATTTTTATTTGATTATATATTTATGTTGTGTAAATTATATTTTATATACTGTTAGGGGAGGACAGAAACACTTAAAATAAAAAAAGCATTTACAATATTGTAAATAGGACTTATTTTCTTATTTTCCTCTTTCCATTTTTTTTGTAATTAAAAAATTTAAATGAGTTGAATATCGAAGGATGACCACCAAAGATACTTGTTTAAATTTAGTTTTGAGGTTACTAGTACACCTCTAAATTGTGTTCCTTCATGCCATATATTTTTTTGTCACTCTGTGTGCATATTTGAATTTTTGTTTTTTTGAGAAGTTGGGTCGTTTGGAAAATGGGCTGTGGGCTGGAGATTTGCATTTGGAAAATTCGAAGAAGGAATATTTGGTTGCGGGTGTGGAATATGTTGGGTGGGGTTAGCGTGGTGCATAGCATGACCGAATCAAAAGATAAGAAGAAGAATTGTAGGTGTGAAGAGAAGAAGAAGCAGCAGGGAGGTTAGGGTTGAGCAAAGCAATTATCTGAAAACTAAATGATGGAGGAGGGAGAAGGGAATAATGAGTATTCGCACGTAATTGACATGTGGAAGATCGACCAAGAGAAAGTAAAGTCGATGAAGGCGAAGATGTCACAAGAGCCAAAATTACTAAGCAAAGCGGCAGGCAAGAAGTCGTGTTGCATATTCCGAGTCCCAACGAGCCTAGCCGACGTGAACGGCAAAGCCTACCTCCCTCTCATCGTGTCCATCGGCCCTTATCACCACTCCCACCCTCGCTATCACATGATCGAAGAACACAAGTGGCACTATCTGAATCGCTTGTTATCCCGAACCTCCGAAACCAAAGGCCTCACCTTGGAACACTATCTTACAGCCATAGCCCCTCTTGAATCCCAAGCACGAGACTGCTACTCCGAGATCTCCCCACTCTCTTCTCACGACTTCCTCCAAATCATGCTTCTCGACGGTTGCTTCATCCTCGAATTATTCCGCAAGGTCGCCAAATTGGTCCCTTTCGAACCCGACGACCCACTCGTCACCATGGCTTGGATCCTCCCTTTTTTCTACAGAGACTTCCTCAAGTTCGAGAATCAGATCCCCTATTTCATCCTCGAACGACTCTTCCAAATCTCCAAACTCCCTCACGAAACATCAACAACATTAGCCACTCTGGCTTTGGAATTCTTCAACAACTCAATGTTACGACCAGACCACGTCCTGGCTCGGTGCTCTCACCTGAAAGGAAAACACTTGCTGGATCTGGTTCGAGCCAGCTACATAGCGGACCACGACCACGAAACAAGACAACAGCCACGTGTGGAGACACCCACGCACGTCATCTACTGCGTCACCAAGCTTAGAAGCGCGGGGATCAAAATAAGCCCGGGAAAAGGAGAGAGCTTTTTAGAAGTGAAATTCAAGCACGGGGTGATAGAAATGCCACCAATCACAATCGATGATTTCATGACCTCCTTCTTGTTGAACTGCGTGGCGTTCGAGCAATGCTATAGTGGGAGGTCAAAAGATGTGACCACGTACGTGACGCTGTTGGACTGTCTCATAAACACGTACAGGGACGTGGAGTATTTGTGCGAGCGGAACATAATAGAGAACCATTTTGGGACGGAAGGGGAGATGGCTCATTTCATCAATAATGCGGGGAGGGATGTGGCGTTTGATATAGATGTGTGTTATTTGTGTCAGCTGTTCAAGCAGGTTCATCAGTATTACCAGAGTGGGTTGCACGTGCAGTGGGCAAGCTTCAAGTATACCTATTTTGATACGCCTTGGTCTTTCATTTCTGCACTCGCTGCCTTCGTTTTGTTGCTTCTCACCCTCGCCCAGACTTACTTCACTGCTTATCCCTACATCATCCAACACCACAACTAGCTAAGCTACCTCCATCATTAATATTTTATCTATCTATTTTCCCTTCATATCTCTATCCTCCAGTTAACTGTGTCACTGATCACTCCTTCTGTGTATGTATATATTTACTATTTAGGTCCAAGAAAGATAGTCTATCATCGATTCATCCCCGAAACATCTCAAGCGCCATATATTTTTGAGCATAGGATCGATATGTATTCCTAATTTACCCTATATATATTCTTTATTTTATTTAATTCAATATTAGTCATAGAACGATTTCAAAGAGTGATAGATGGATCTTGCAGTTTTTGAATGCAATACGTAAACTATTACTCAAATGGTCATCTGTCTTGGAATAAAAAACATTAGAAAACAAATGGTCGCGTCGATCAATGGTTCATAATCATATATATAAGCTCGATCTTTCTCGTATATTTTTAAATGCGAAAAAAAAAGTTAAGGTTACTTATAAAACTCGCAATGTGCGTTGTCTTAAAGAATGGGGATAGTTCATTAGCTTGGAGGAGACAATATTAATGAAGCAAGCCACTGAATTATTCAAACAACAATACGGGAGATCATCAATTGATTTGATTAATTTTATATGTGGGTGTGGACTATTATAGCATAACACCTGTATGTGTATATATATACTTGTCAGTCACGGTATCGCTTATAGATTGAGAAAGTCAGGTGGCATTATAAATTAAAGGAAACCTTCTGGTCAATCACAAAAACCTAACAGTCTCAACGGTGTTTGATTATAAAATTCAACATATATATCCTTGCTGTCAACGTCTAGCTAACTTCTTTCTTTCTTTCTTTCTTTTCAATATGAAACATATATATAGATCAACGATCGATACAATACTTTAATTGATTTAAAATAATGTCTTACTTTTTCTCTTTGATTATTAAGATAGTCTTTTACGTACATTTTTTTTTAGAAAAAAGAAGGATTGTGCTCTACTCTAGTGCAACATTTTTTTTTCTTAATAAATTGGATCTTTTTCTATTGTCTAACAAAAAGTTTAGGCCCATGTCTAATGGGTTTCCGAGTTCAAAGGCTTGAAGTTTTTTTCTTAATGAATTGCAACCTTTTCTTATAGTAGTCTTTCATAACTGTTTATACTAAACTTAAAATATAGTAATTAAAAACATAATTAATTACCACATAATTTAAATTATAAAAAATTCTGCACCTCCGATTCACATAATTGGTGATGGTTAATTAGTACGAGACAGTTGTAGTAATATTGCAGAAATGTATATTCGTGTCATAAAAACAAAACGGCGAAATGACGCAGCCAGCCACCAATGGAGAATGGAGATGTCATGACATGCATGAACAGAAAAAGCACACGCAATCGTAACAATTACAGTCAAGAATGGCTATGATTAGCCTTTCGTTGTGCTTAAAACATTGCTTCATGATTCACTTGACTGCGTCCATTAATTTATTTTTTCTTCTGCTCAGCTACATACCCAATAAAATAGGAGTACGTACTCAGCAAAATTATTACGGTTTATACGGTGACGATATATTAAGTTAACAAAATATTGTTAACTTAGATAGTTTCTATTAGCTAGTTTCTACACACCTACCTCATCACTAGTTAATTGTTATATCTTTTTATTTTTGAGCGATGGCAATTACGTGAAGATTTCAATTAAGTTATTATAAGTTTAAAGTTTGAAAACTTCTAAATATCAATTCAATTATTAATCAATAGGTTGCTGAGAGCTCAAAGAAAAAAAAAGTGATTTATTTTCAATTATATTGTAGAAAAGTTACAATTATTCCAACAGTAAAAAGGGTGACGATATATTAAGTTAACAAAATATTGTAAATGAATCAGTTAGAATATATTGTTTTTTCAGTTAACTAGTTAGCTATATAATTAAGGCAAAAGTACCTATTTCGTCCCTAAACTTTACACCTGCGGTCAATTTCGTCCCCAATCTTTCTTTGCTGTCAATTTCGTCCCCAAATTTTTTTTGCTGTCAATTTCGTCCCTAATCTTTCACATTTTGGTCAATTTTATCCTTTGCTCTTACTTTAGCCAAATATTGACGACAAAATCTATGTGACTAACGATATATAATGTAAAATTGATAGAAAAAGAAACTCAAATCCTAATTTAGATTCAAAAACAGGATGCAGACTGTCGTTAATTTATTAAAAGAAATTAGTCAAAGGATAAAATTGACGAAACTGTGAAAGATCGGGGACGAAATTGACAGTTGATGTAAAGTTTGGGGATAAAATTGACAGCAAAAAAAGATTGGGGATGAAATTGAGAGTTGGTGTAAAGTTTGGGAAGAAGTTGACAGCAAAAAAAGTTTGGGGACGAAATTGATAATTTGTGTAAAGTTTGGAGATGAAATTAGTACTTTTGCCTATAATTAAATTAAGCAAGAGAACGGTTTCAATTCAAATGAAGAATTTTTGGGTTTGCTTTATTTGTAGCCTGCGCTTAAATCATCGTACAGTTACATTTACATTAGCGCCTCAATCGGTATGTGATCTGTACGTTGAAACTAAACTTCTGTTAAGTATATATCTGTGCATGTGTGTGTATGTATGCATATATGGTAGATTGATGATAGGTAGGTAGAGGCATATAGTATTTAAGAATTAATTAAGTTGACACAAGAATTACTTTACATATATGGTAGTATGTAGTTAATCTCTGTGATCAGAGGAAGTTGAAGTGTCAGCGTCGACATATATTGAGTGGTATGTGTGTCTACGGAGTGAGAATTGCTCAACTTCTTGAGAATGACACATCAACAAAGAGGGTATAAGCCTATAAGGAGAACCATATGGATGAGCTCTAGATTCGCCCCTATATATATTTATAGAACCTTAGCTTGTGGATGCAACATTATTTACTGTTTCATTAGTTTATTAATTGTATATATATGATCTCGAGAGATCACCGTCAAATATATATATATATAGTTGGTTTGGAACATGGTTATGATAATTCAGCGGAATAATCATCTCTTCCTATTGACTAATTAAACCATTCCTGTCTCTGGCCAAAAGAAAAAAAAATTGACTAATTAAACCCTTCCCACTTGCCCACTTCAACTTCCTTTACCAAACTTTTACATATATATATATATATATATGTATGTTGATTTTTTTCTAGCTAGCTCTTTTAGTGTTTCAGATCACCAGCATCTCGGCGGAGGATAATGGATTGATTGTAGAACACATGAGACCAATTATTTCATGTACCATCATGATCATTGCCACAACTTTAACTATATATCACACTGAGGAATTAAAGCTGGACATAAATATATATATATATATATATATATATATATATATGAGTGTGTGGGCGAGATGTAAGATTGTTGGTGGTCATCAATGAAAGAGTATGCATATGTAATTCGAATGGCCCAGAAGGTGTGTAGGCGCGGGTAATAAATATATAACCGGAGCTTCCACTGCGTATGGTGATCGAACAAAAATTATATTGTAAAATGGTAGGGTGGCGAATTAGGTTGATTTAATATTGTACACATCATCTGAGTGTAGTATATATATATATATAAGGCTTGAGACTGCAACCCCTGAAAACAATAGTACAGCCCTGAAAGGGAAGACTGGTTTGATGAAGACATAGATGGACATAAAGATATAGGTAGATACACTATAAGAATGTATGTGAAAACCAACCGAAGTAACCAATCAATTTTAAACCGAAAAGGTAGCATATATTACAAGAAACCTCAATATAGAAAGCTATATATGTATATGTACACGGGGGGGGGGGGGAGAGAGACACACACACCACAGAGTGGTAGGGTGATGATACGTACTAATAATATAGATGGATATATAAAGTTGAAATTTATTTATTATGAGGGCGGGGAGGGGTTGAGCTTGTTATTTGATTTTTGGGTTTTAATTTATTGAAGTACATAGTATTTGTAAAATATGCATATGAGGAGGATGAGTGGGGATGAATTAGTTCCAAAGGTAGGGGTCGTAAGGGAGGTAATTAGTATCAGAAAAGTGGAAAGGGGGAGGGTCGAGGAGCATTCCTTGAGCCATGTTGAGGAGTACATTGGGCATGTCAAATATCATATCCTCATCCACAAACTCATACACTTGCTCCTCCTCCTGCTCTTGTGCTGGTTGGGGTGGCGGTGGTGCTATTGGTTGAAGTTGAAGTTGATTGGAGGAGGAGGAGAAGAAAGCATCATTGGCAGCGCCGAGAGCTGCAGCAGCGGAGGCGGCAGCCGCCTGTATGTCGGAGGGAGAGGATGAGGCAGGGGTAGGAAATGAGGGAGCAGAGTTAGGGAAGTTGAGAAGGGCGTTTGTGCCCTTAAGAGCCAAGGCTGCCACGTCATAAGCAATGGCAGCCATCTCAGGAGTAGGGAATGTACCCAGCCAGATCCTATTGGGCTTCTTAGGCTCTCTGATTTCCGACACCCACTTCCCGCTACTCCGACGCCGTACTCCCCGGTACACTGGATGCCTCCCTGTCTCCCTCTTGCTGCTGCTCATCCTTAATTCTTAATATTATTCTCCAACAACAATAATAATACAAGATTATTATTATTATTATGGGTGTGGTCGTTAACGTTGGAGATGGCAGTTGACAGTAGTTGAAGATCAAGGACGCCATGTTATTTATATTCATGGGGAAACCCCAAATCCCCACCCAGAAACAACCTCAATATCAGTGCAAACCAGTTGTTGCTCTAGCTAACTCTGGATCAGAACTCCTCTCATCTGTTGTCTCCCAGCTCACATCTTCCATATCTTGGGCTGGACTTTGCATACCACACTCCCTCTTACTACTAACTACTCTCTCTCTCTCTCTCTCTATCCCCATCCCCATCCCCATCCCCATCCCCTTTTTAATTTCATTATTATATCTCTATTATATTATTAATTATTATTCTATCGCTCTCCTTAATTCATTCATTCACCAATACTACTCAACACTCTCTCCACACGTTTTTATCTCAATAGTCACCCACACCACGAACTAGTACACTACACTCCGCACCCACCACACATCTCAACTCATTCCCCTATACCTTATTCAACAACAGTACTCTTCACTCTTCACTCTTCACTCTTATCTTTTTCTTTTTCTATTATTTCTTTAACCTTCTCCAACCAATTACGTAGCTACGTACCCTACATAACCGCAACATCCATCCTCGCTTTATTAATTAAATCCGCATCCACTTTATCACAATTCACAAATTTATTCTACCTACACGTACGCACACACGCTTCGTCACCAACACACACACATCAAATTATATAAATGCCTATTAATCATCAATTCATCATTCGTTCCCTCTTTAAAACAAAGTACATATATATCATTAGTATATCTATAGTCCGCAACTCCGCATGGCCCGGGGTTGCAGTTGCACTTTCTAAAATCCGATATATATACCATGTGTCCATGTCCATGCCTTCCTTCAACGGAGGACTTTAAAACTAAGCTGCTACGGATGTTGCCCCTTCAACCAATCATGGTTGCTACTGATCCAATACTGATTGATGATTATACTAGCTAGTTGTTGAAGTCCCACGTTGCTTGGTTAAAGGGCTTCATAACTCTATATATATAATGAGACAACTCTCTTCCTTTGAGAGCTCTTTTGGAGAGAGTTAGACCTTACTACATGGTATCAGAGGCAGGTTTAAGCATGTGGGATGGATGAGCCTTCCTGTAGGCTGCCTTGGGAATAACTCGTTGGCTTTACGCTCCTATGTCGGGCATGAGGGGGGCGTGTTGAAGTCCCACATTGTTTGGTTAAAGGGCCTCATAATTATATGTATAATGAGGCAACTCTCTCCCTTTGAGAGCTCTTTTACATAGAGTTAGGTCTTTCTATAGTAGTATGACCCACACATGCACACATATCAATACTAATATGCATTATATTCTTTCCTCCTCAAAAATGACCAACTCACTCAATAGGTAACTATATATATTTCGCTTTTGACTTAATTATTATATATTGCCACTCAAGTAAGTATATTATTGTTTCAAGCTAAATAAACCAGATACTTTATTATTTTCATGGAATAGGATACACGCACATGGTACGTATATTACGTACGTAAGGAATTGATTGGTAATACTTCTACTTTTTTTTTTTTTATTTAAGCCAGTTCTATCAACAATCTTAACTAATGCTGCTAATTAATATATATCATTAATATATAGTTCTTTAGTAAAAGCACTTTTTTTCCTCAAATTTTATATTAATTTTTAATTTCATCTTCAATATTTATTTTGTCAATTTCGTCTCCAATATTTTACATTTTAGTCAATTTTATCTTTTGACTAATTTCTTTTAATAAATTAACGATAGACTTTCATCCTCTTTTTTAATTTGAGTTCATGTTAATTTTACATTAACATGTTATTAGTTACATAAAATATATCATTAATATTTTACTAAAGTAAGAGTAAAGGATAAAATTGACTAAAATAAAAGTACATGATAAAATTAATTAAAATATAAAATATCGAGAATAAATTTTAGTTAATGTAAAGTTGGAGAAAAAAAAAATACTTTTTCTAAGTCTTGCGAAGCTAGTCAGACAGTTAGTTCATTACTGTAGCTGTAGCCCAATATATTTTGGGTTGCCACCTGATCTCGTGTAGTTCAATATTTGTGACTTTTGTATCACCCTATTTTTAAACAAGGTCAATAAACCTGTTTTCGTTCAAATTAAATCGATTAAGATTGGGACTTTGCTATGAACTATATATATATAATTGAAAATATATAAGATAGATCAACTTATAAAATTTTATCATTTTTTTTTTATAAAATGAACATATAGTACTGGCCATAACTAAATTATCCCAAGACTTGTCAGATTTTTTTATAAAATATATTATAATTAAGTCATTCAATAATTTTTTTTTAATATATCTTTTTTATATAAAATACCTCATTTTATTTGAATGAATATGACAAAAAAATCACATGAATGTATATATGATTTAGACTGTAATTGTTATTCCAATCTTTTGAATGTTGGGTTATTTTTAAAATTTCATACTAATTGTTCTAATCTGATATTTGATCCGCTTTTTTATTTATTTATTACAGTTAAGAAATTGTCCACCAATATCAAAAGTCGTTTAAAAACTGCAATGTCGAATATTTAAGTTACAAGTTATATGTGTTGTAAATTTACGGAAAAAAATTGATTATTTATTTTTAGATTTAAATAAAAGGTACGATATATCCTGTTAGCCACTTCCGATATCAAGTGGGTTAGAATTAAATGTCACGTTTTTACCCAAAAAAAATATTCTAATCAATAAATATTCTTGGACGAAAATGAAATATCAAGTGGGTTAGAATTAAATGTCACGTTTTTCCCCCCCCCCCCCCAAAAAAATGTCACGTACTGAATAGGGATGACAATTTGGGTGGGTATTTTGGATACCCGTCCGAATTTGTTCGTAAAAAATATCCGATATCCGTCGGATACCGGATAGGGTACGAGTATTGAAAAAAAAATCAACTATCTGATATTCGTCCGAAATGAACGGATAGTTGGGGTATCCGGTATTCGATACCCTATAATATAAATATTTTATTATATTTTATACAATTTTTTATTATATTTTAATTAACGGATATTGGATATCGGATATATCCGATTTTTGAATTAGAATATCGGATATTGGATAGGGTACGGGTATTGAAAAAAAAATCAACTATCTGATATTCGTCCGAAATGAACGGATAGTTGGGGTATCCGGTATTCGATACCCTATAATATAAATATTTTATTATATTTTATACAATTTTTATTATATTTTAATTAACGGATATTGGATATCGGATATATCCGATTTTTGAATTAGAATATCCTATCCTATATCCATTATTTTCGAATATTTAGGGTATCCGTCGGATATCGAATATCGAATAGGATAGGATATGAATATTTGAAAGAATGAACGAATACAGATATATATTGACAAAATTTTAGATATCCTATTCGATGTCATCCCTAATATGGAAGAGAAAGAAAATGGACTTGCATGTATAGACTTTGTAAAAGAGAAGTTGGGTGATTATAACGGCCTCAACTATATCACGTCAGTGTTTAAATTTAGAATGTTACAAATCAGAAAAATAATAATGCTGTATGAAATTAAACCAGTTTATGAGATTTAATGTTTCTTTAAAATGATTTAGTTAATTTTTCTGATTTTTACTTTCTAACACATTGTTTTAAAAAAGAAAAAAGAATTAATTCAATTGTGCGAGCTAGAATCACTTTTACAAATTATCAAAGGATTTATGAAATATATGTCAAGTTTTAATAACAAGGCGACTTGAATTATTATTATATTATATTATATTCGTACACATAATTCCCAAAAATATATACATATATTAAGGTTTTATTTAATAAGCAAAACACCCTTTCGTGCCCCTAACGTTTGCGGTGATTTTCAGTTATACCTCTAACGTTTTATTTATGTCAGTTGTGCCCCAATGTGAAACGTTAGTTTCAATTATGCCCCCACCCTCGTTAGTGTACCGTTTTTCGGAACTTTTAAGCTTCGATCCGTGTTTATTTCAGTTTGTTTTGATAAATGAGTTTATGGGTACTCATTTTCGACTCCTAAGGATCATTTTGCATAGGGAAATTTTGAGAAAAATGTTTCGTTTTGCAGCATTTTGTTTTGGTCATTTTTTGTGTTCATCGGGTCCGATTTTCTTCAGATTTTGGGCTATTTTGAGCTTAATCTTTGAAATTGATCCAAGGAATCAAGTTTGTGATGTCCGAAATTAAAACTCATATGAAATCTGATTAAAACCGAGCTCAAATCGTGCGAAAATGATAATTTTTTTTTTGTGGATGATTGAAATTGGGGGCATAATTGAAACTAACGTTTCGCATTGGGGGCACAACTGACACAAATGAAACGTTAGGGGCATAATTGAAAATCACTGCAAACGTTAGGGGCACGTAAATGTGTAAATGTGTTTTGCTTATTTAATATATATAAACGAAATTACAACAAATAAAAACACGATGGATAATAACTTAAATAACAGTCTTTCCACTAACGTTGTGGATGAGGAATATTGATCACTACTCGCTGTCTTCTTGCTGCTGAGGTAAGTGATTTTACAAAGACGTCCACGTTGGACCACGGTATTGTTCTAGTGCATGCACTTAAACAATATAATTATCACTTGATTGAAAAAGTAGTGGTGCTAATTGTTAAACGTACCAACTTGCACCAATTATTTTTTTTTTTGGCCATTTCACCAATTATTTATTTATAATATATATATACAAGAAAAAGTATTGATTTTGTCTCCAAACTTTATATTAACTGTCAATTTTCTCTATAATATTTTATATTTTGGTCAATTTTATCATTTGCTATTTATTTTAACTAATTATTAACGACAAAATCTATGTGAGTAATGATATGTAATGTAAAATTAATAGAAAAATAAATTTAAATCTTAATTCATATTGAAAAACAAGATCAAGTCTATCAGTAATTTATTAAAAAAAATTAGTCAAATGATAAAATCGATCAAACCATAAAATATTGGGAATGAAATTAATGAAAAAAAGATTCGAACGAAATTGATAATTAGTATAAAATTTAGAGACGAAATTAATATTTCTGTATTAAAATACAATTATAAGCTCCATAAAAAAGGGTAAATTACACTTTGTTACCCTATAGTTTGGTCATATTTCACTTTAGTACCCGGTGATTTAAAAAGTGACACTTTGGTACCATGTGATATTCTCTCTTAACAAATTATTTTTAAATAATTTAATATTTTACATACATATTTGCGTGCCCGTTAGGACACGCAAAGCCTCTAGCACTATATTATATGTGTCAGGGTGCTTTTGGTTGGTCAAAAATAATTAAATTAAAAATAAAAAAATAAGAAATAAATATGTGAAACTTGATAATTGGCTAATTCTATAGATAATAGGAGAGAGAAATTAGTATATGAGATTTAAGAAATTGAAAATTTGTTATTTGGTCTTTTAATTTTCACACTTCTAATGATTTAGTCCATGAATAATAGAAATATACTATTTAGTCACTAAATAACTATAAATGTCAAATCAAACGTTACATACATATTTTCATGCCCATTAAGGGACAGAAAGCCCCTAGTATTTATATATANATGGTTAAAATTACAAAATAGCTCCAAAGGGTACCAAAGTGTTAATGGAGAATACCACAGGGTACCAAAGTGTCAAGTTTCAAACCACAGGGTACCAAAGTGAAATAGGGTCAAACCACAGGGTACCAAAGTGTAATTTACCCAAAAAAATAAAACGCACACGCAGACCTCAGTGTGTATAACGTGTACGGGAAAGGAAAACACACTGACCGTAGATAATTAGGGTCCAACACCTTGACGTGTTTAAAGCTTTAAAATTATGAGAAAAATAGTTTATAATTGTTTAGTATAACGAGTGTATACGTTTCGGTTGGAAATGAAAATTAAATAATTCAAATTCTTTAAAATACCAGAATAAAAAATAGAATTAATATTTTCTGAATATAAGTTCCAAAACAAATTTACATATTTTTTTAGACAAAGAGACTTAGGTAATCTGTAAATTCCTTAACTAGCAGTCATAGTCTTGAAAGTCAAAAAGAAATTAGAAGCAAAAATTTCGCTGTAGTAGCTAATTAGGAGTGCGCAGCTTCGATCTTTGAGATGCTGAATTAGTACCAGAAAAAAAAAACTAATGGCCAAAATTCTAACTTGATCCCATATTTTTTCTCAGTTCTCAATTTGCTTTTTATATATATTTTTTTCATTTTTGGTCTCATATCTTTGGGTCAAGTCCCAGTTTAGTCTCATATCTTGTTTTGTTGTAAATTTGGTCTCATATCTTTGGTTAATTTTCAGTGTTGGTTTTATATCTTTAGGTCATTTGCAGAACTGGTCCTATATTTTTACAAAAGAATCAACTGTTATAATTTTGCAACCTAACTAAAAGATATATAGGACTAAATTGGAACCTTTTGCAAAGATATGATACTAAAAGTACAATAAAAAAAAGATACAGGACAAAATTGTGAACTGCATAAAAGATATAAAACCAAATTTACACTTTGACCAAAACTAATTGAACAGTTAAAACTTTTTTCTTTTTCAAATACTAGTACTTTGGACACATGATTGCTTTTCTCTCTCCCAAACAGTCAATATCACCATGACACCATTGATAGAAAATAAAATTGTATATTTCTGTGAAAATTGTTGTAGTTGAGGCAAAAGCTTGAAATCAACCACATAAAGAAGTTTGGTAAAGAGTTTTACAAGGAAAAAATTGTGAGGGAAAAGAAAAGTAGTTGAGGGAATGTAAAGTAGGTAAAGATTGAAAGTGTTTGGTATAAAAAGGTAGGGGAGGGAAAGTAAAATAGATATAAAAAGAAAATGACAAAAATGCCCTTCCCACAACCACCATAAGACCACCGGCGCTGCCGTCCACGGTGGCTGGCGACGCCGTATACGGTGGTCGGAGGCGCCGGCCACCGTCAGGGGAAGAAGATAGGATAGGAATGAGAGGGGCAAATTAGAAATTCTACCATAATTCCCTAGGTAGACTTGGATTACATCAGAAATGTGAAGTAAAGAAAAATGACCTATGTAATGTAAATGCCTTTACATTGTAATCCACTTTAGAGAGCATATATTGTTATACAAAACACATGAAAATCTTGGACTTTGTGCCCTTTTACAATGTAAAAGCCTTTGCTGGTGTACCAAACGGAGCCTATGTTGGTACGTACGTTGTCAAGTATAGAATGATCATTTTGGTCGTGAATATTTGTTTTAATATTTATTTTGGTTTTTATGTTTCAAAATGTTTAAATTGATTCTAAATGTTAAATAATATTTCATTTTAGTCTCAAACTATTGAATATGGTTATATTTCTCTCGTATTTCATTTCAAGTTCAAATGACTTGTTAAAAATATCTCGTAACTCTAAATTTTTCGTATTCGAATTTGAAACGAAGGAGATATAATCAATTTCACTTGTTTGATCGTGAAACAAGTCAGTCTACTTTCAAGACTAATTTGACTTCGTTTGTTGACAACTCTAACTATATAGAGAAATTACTTTTTGAGAATAATATTTAACTTTGAACTCGTCACGTTCAAACTTGAAACAAGATAAACATGATCATATTCAATAATTGAGGACCAAAATAAAACATTTTGTTAATATTTAAGACCAATTTCAATATTTTAAAATATAAAAGACCAAAAAGATCATTGGAACTTACATTTATGACCAAAATAACACTTTAATCTGTTTTATATATCCCTATTTCATCATTTTCAATATTAACTCTGTAAAATGGAATATACTTTTTACTTTTTTTTTCTTAAATAATATACTTTTTACTTTTAGTGGTCGGCCTCTCATCCCTAATTCCCTATCTATGGAATTTGTTCACTTAAGGTCGACAGAAATTTCCTAAAACCACGTGTGCGGTGCTCCAACCCACGTTTTTCAAATCGGTAATAACAAATTTAAATTTATAAAACGTAAATAAAAATTACCATTCGAAATAAAATTTTGAAAATAAAATTATACATAATTTTATCCGGTATATATATCTATATCTATATTTATAGTATATTATATGAGTGGTGGTGCTTTTGGTTGGTAAAAAATAATTAAATTAAAAATCTATACTATATTATATGTGTGATAGTGGTTTTGGTTGGTCAAAAATAATTACGTTAAAAATTAAAAAAAAATAAACATGTGGAACTTGATAATTGGCTAACTATATAAATAATAGGAGAGAGAAAGTAGTATATGAGATTTAAGAAAGTGAAAACTTATTATTTGGTTTTTTAATTTTCACACTTCTAACGATTTAGTCATTGAATAATAGAAATATACTATTTAGTCACTGAATAACTACAAATGTCAAATCAAACGCACAGAAAGCCTTTAGTATATATTATACAATTTATTATTATCTTTTTGGGGTCATCAATAAATGTTAATTAATTGACGGTGTTTATTTTCCATATTTTTTTCAACAATGTATATACCAAAGAAAAAAAACTTTGGTGTGATAAAAAAAAGGCCAAAGTCCTATTTTGGTCCCTCAGTTATGCTCATTATTCTAAATTGGTCCCTCAGTTATTTTCCATTCCATATTGGTTTCTCAATTTTTTAAAATTTGGCACAGTTGGTCCTTCAAACGTTCTTCATCCATTTTTCTGTTAAAAAAAATGGGAAAATAAACTTTCATATCTTAAAAGTTTTATTTTTTTATATTAAGATTCTTTTCTTTTTATAATATGATCAAAACATAAGAAAAAGAAATAAATTAAGATTTTAACTAAATTTGTTCAAAAATTCAAAATCTCTCCCTCTCTCCTCGTATTATACCCATAAACCTCTGTGCCGAAGAAGAACAAGCTCCCTCCTCCAATGGCATCACCGATGATGATGATTCGAGCAAAGATCGACGACGACACACCTTCTTCAATTTCAACTTGGAGAATCTTCTAGGCCCTAATCCTGACAATATTCTACCCCATACTCTCCAACTACCACCTCTTTAATCTCACAATTAGGACGCAGAGCCTCCAATATGCGCTCTTGATGTTCCTATTCTGATGCTTCAAGCCTTTCCCACAACTCACAACTTCCACCCCAACTTTAATTTTTCCAAATGCTTATCTTTAATTTGTGTCTCTGTTGCTGTTGTAAGATCAATAACAACTTTCAACTTTGAAATAACAATTGTTCCCCTTATACTTGATTCAAATCATACCTTCTGAGAGGTATCGAAGAAATTGAGGCTAGAGAGAGAAAGAGAGAGAAGATACCCACGTACACAAGCTGCGATTTGAGAGAGAGAGAGAGAGAGAGAGAGTTTTTGGTTAAAATCTTAATTTATTATTTTTTCTTATGTTTTGATCCTATTATAAAAAGAAAAGTATCTCAATATAAGAAAATAAAATTTTTTGGATATGAAAGTTTATTTTTCCCTTTTTTTAACAAAAAATAGATGAAAACGTTTGAGGGACCAACTGTGTCAAATTTTAAAAAATTGAGAGACCAATATAAAACGAAAAATAATTGAGAGACCAATTTAAAACAATAAACAAACTTTGGCCTAAAAAGTAAATAGTTTTCGCCAACTACTATGAAAAAGACAGCAAAGAGCTGGATTATTTAGGAAAAACGGCTTGCAAGTGACAAGAGAAGTCAGGCCAAAAAAAAAAGTGACAAGAGAAGTTAAAGTTGTAGGCATTTTTGTAGGTTGAGGTTAATCACGAATCACAATCAGGCTCAAGCCCAATTTTATAATTGGTTCGGTCACTAGCAAGCCCAAATCTGTATCTGCCACCTTGATGGGCTCACTCTGGACCAGACATTTGAGCTAAGCCCACGTTATATTCTGCTCCTTCCCACGTAGGCTATGTTTGGGAGTTTTAGTGAGGATGGAGAGGAGAGGACATTAATGGACACTAACGGAGTGGAGCGGAGAGGATATTAATGGACTGAGTAGATATGTTGTTTGGGAGTTTTTAATGAGGAAACGAATGGACACTTGTTAATCTCGTTTGGAAGTTATTAGTAATGGAATGGAATGGAGTGGACACATGTTATTTTTGGTTAGTATAAGGATATAATTGTCATTAAAAAAAATATAAAACTGTCCACTCCTTCCTTGGCACCCCAATTTGGGGTGCCAGCAAAAATTGAATTTTGGGGTGCCAAGTGTCCCTCCTTGTCCACTCCACTCTCCCTTAAAAAAACTTCCAAACATAATTTTTTTATCTTTTGTCTCTTCCTCTCCTCTCCATTCCCCCATTGACACCCCATCCAAACATACCCTTACTTTTCTCATATAATATTGATAAATATTAAATATGGATAGTCTAACATGCAAGTGTGCAACTTGTGACATGCATGCAAATGGATGGATGATACGGCTTATAGTCATTGATGTAACCCAATTATGTTTAATAATGAATAGACAAATTGTTAAAAAAAAAATATCTGAATTTATAATATTGTTGTCTAATATATAAAATAATATTTTTATCTTAAATAATTGTAATTAAGAAATAAATAATTATTTCTAAGTAAGAATTTATTCATAAAAACATTTTTAAAAAATAAAAACTTAGAGTTCTTGTAGGTTTAGGGCGTTAATATTTAATTATTGCATTCCTTGACACAATTTTTCAGCGGTGGCTTTGATTTTAATTTAATTTAAGTCTAAAATCTGAATAACATAAAATTTGGAATAAAAAACATATATATATATAATATTTTAAAAATTTAATTTCCAGATCATGCTTCCATATATTATAATCTTATTAGCTCAAATTAAACTCTAGGCATCCTATGTCTCAAAAGCAAATTTTGTATCATAGTCTAACTAAATATATATTTGGTCAATATAGACTAAGTAATTCTCATTTAAGATTTAGAATGAATAGATGTTTTTATGACAAAAGAAATGATATTGCATGAGTTAAAAGTTCAATCAAGAATAATACTTTCTTCTAATGAATCGTGTTTTTAATAAAAAGACAAATATGATCTAAATGAGAATTTTGATGCTCTTTAGCCGCAAAAGAAGTTCAATTCATATAATTAAATTAAAAAGTATACTTAATTTTAGCGGCCTGTCTTGAAGAATAAAGAGAACTTTACCTGAGTTTTAATTAATTTGGTGGTGGAAAGCTCTTTGTTTAATTGCTACCAGAAATCATAACCACCAACTTTCTTACTCGTCATCATGAAGCTTTTTCCCATATATTGACAACTGACTCCCATAACACACATTTTAAAAAACTAAACACTTTATTTCAATGCACCATTCCCTCCTTTTCCATTTCCCGCCTTCCCCTCCCTCGTGTTTTCCTGCCTATCATCATACTCCTCTTTGACTCGATTTTCAATTTTGCCCTATATATCCTTTCATAGATAATCATTAAGATCTCAATCTAAATTTTTAAATTTTATAAATTTATAATTTTATTTGAACATATATATTTTGATATTAAGTGAGTGAGATATAAATTTAATAAAATTTTATTTAAATTTCAATTCAATATATATGATTTTATAATCTTACTGTATCTCATATATCAATTTTACCATTTTATTATGAAAATTTATATTATCTTAAAAAAAATTAAATATCACTCTATTAAGATAAAGTATTTTATAAAAATTATTTTAAAATAGATTGTTTAATAAATACGTTTTGATGCAAAAAAAATAATTAAGTGATAGATATATGATCTAAAAATTATGCTATCTATACCTAAATAAATTTGTATATATTACAATTTGATTTTATACTCCCTTTTCAAGTTTATTTAAACTCTTAATTTTGACAAGCTTATCTATATATATTTATAAATATAAGTTCTATTAAACCCATGAATACGCATACTAATTAATTATGTAGATGTCATATTGCTACTTCAATTAGAGGTTTCATTTTCATGCAATATGGGTCGGGAAAAGGCGCCATCATCATGATTATACGGCCCTACACCAAACAACTAATATCTCTTAATTATAGTGACAACTATATATCTAAAAGCAGCGATTTTGAATTTGAGCACTGTCTCCTATTAAAGCTTAATCTCTTTATTATCATTATTATCTTAGTTGACCCCGATATAATGATCCACAACCAATAAATGCATGACACCCACCATTGCATCCCTGCAACTTGACAATATATATACATATATATAAACAGCTTTGCCAATGCTAGCTAGCTTCAATGTAGTGAAGGTACCTATCAATAAAGATTAAAGGGTAACACACATAGCAACATATAGCATATATGCCAAATTACCGATAACACAAAAGACCAGTGATTAGATGTTGATTTGAATTAAATTTTATTCAATTGAAGATTCTGTTATATGAATACCGTTAGATCACATTAAACTTCATTTGTATGATGATAATATCACAATCATTTTACACTAGTATTTTTTTTAAAAAAAATAAAATCATATGAGACCAATTTAAATTTTAGAGAAGGTACGTAAGTACGTAACCCTTGAATTCAATGAGTTTTTTTTTTTTTTTTTTT
>QANZ01052559.1:0-38848 GCA_003254925.1 Chamaecrista fasciculata | reverse complement strand
TTATGGTTAAAATTACAAAATAGCTCCAAAGGGTACCAAAGTGTTAATGGAGAATACCACAGGGTACCAAAGTGTCAAGTTTCAAACCACAGGGTACCAAAGTGAAATAGGGTCAAACCACAGGGTACCAAAGTGTAATTTACCCTTAATTTAATTAGGGCAAAAAAATGTAAGAAGAAATGGGAAAGTGAGACAAATCATAAAGTAAATTAGTATTTTAGTTTCTAAAGTATATAAGCGTTGTAATTTTAATTTATGATTTTTTAGATATTTTATTTATAATTTTTTAAAAAAAATTATCAGATTCATTAGCTAGTATAATGAATCTGATAATTTAAGATCGTAAATTGTCAGTTGAAAATATCATAATGACATGAATATTTAAAAAATGTTATTGGTCAGCTAGTATAATAACATTAGCATAATGACATGAATGTTAATTGTTGATGTGACTCTATTAAATGTTACTATAGCATCCTCATCAGTTGAAAAATTAAAGCCTAACCCTAAATTGAAGTATTTATTTCTATTAGCTTAAGATTGATAAGAATAATGAGACTGAGACTGAGATTCAATGTGGTCATTCTTTTTACATTTGTGATATACACTCCTCGGAATCACCCCTCGGAAGCTGACGGCGCGGACACCCCCTCGGACCTTTTGGAGGGACTAGTGATATACACTCCTCGGAATTACTCCTCGGAATTAATATCAGAACATAAGGGACACCCGGCGAGGAGACAACCCAAGCAGGTTCCCTCCCACTCAAGCATTTAATGCCAAGATATTGGCATTAAATGCGAAGATCCTTGAAAGCACGTGACAGGAGGAGAGACACACGCGAAAGGACTGAAACGCCCCCTGCACGCAGAAGAGTCGACGAAAAGCACTCTTGGCTATCACTGACAACCAGGAAGGAAGGTTGGACATCCCACCGTACCCTGGCAGTGATAGCTGTCACATCAGGAGCAGAAAGCTACACCAACCCCCTTTTTCCTTACACATCCCGAGAACACCCCTAACGTCCCTGAGAGACCTCGTACGAACATGGGACAAAAGGGGAGGAGGATAAAAAGGAAAGAGGGAGCCCTTTCTAAGGTAACGACTCTCACTTTAAAAAAGACTATTCTCCATTATTCTCTGATCTTCTCTCTAACTTAAGCATCAGAGGAGAATCGCAGGGAACCCCCTGTGCATTCTTATCTGCAGGATCCGTCGAGACCTCAAACAGCCGGAGACTACCTTTCTACTGTGAACTCAAGGTTAGATTTATACTAATCCAGCTTTGTAGTTTTCAATTTGTAAACCATTTTGAAGAATAAGGTAAGGCAAAAGATGAACTTTAATTGTAACAATATTTTTGAATTTTAACTTTTGTAACGATAAAAATTAAGGGAATGGTGACAAAGACTAAGACTAAGACTTATTACGATTATTATTCTCACTTTTTGTATATATATATATGATGACATTAATATGGAACATTTAGTAGCAACAAATCTAGATTTAACAATCATGTCACTAGTTTAAGTAACTTAAAAAGACTTCAAGAATTAAATGGTTAACAATTATAATTATTCAAAGACTAAATATAATAGTATATTTTCATTATTCATAGACTATATTGTTAAAAATGTGAAAATGACCAAAAATAAATTCTTAAAAAAAACTTATGAAAATTGTAATCGGGGGTAAGAATATTTTCCTAGAATGGAAAAGATTGTGATTTTGAATAAAATGAAATTGAGGGTGTGTGACGAAGAAGGGAGAGGATAAGGAAAAGGGAATTGACTAGTTGTGATGTCATGTGTGTTGCGTGATCCTACGAGAGGAACATTGTGAAGTGTGTGCAGTTTAGAGAGAGAAAGAAAGAGTTAGAGAGAGAAAAATTTTGTGGGACCCACATTTCACTAAACTTCTCTCTTCAACTCTTCCATTCTCTCTCTACACTTTATGAAAATACACCAAAGTTGAAATTTAGAGGATCCACGTCCGTGATCCTACCCTTATAAGGGGAAAGTGTGAGAGAGATGGGGATGAATAATGGTGATGCATGAAATTGAATCTGGGCCGTCCATGAGAAAAGTAACAATGTAAAAGAGGGGCATGATGATATCCAGCCAATAAGAGTGACGTGAGGGGGCAGCCAACTTTGTGTAATTTGTAGTGTTGTGTGGTTTGATCCGACACCACCCTCGGGGCTCTGCCTCTCGCCTCGAGACTCGAGACTTGAAACCTAGCTATACCCCTATTACCCTATTATTGTTCACCTACGTACAAATACTATCGGCTAACACCAACAACAATGGATCCATCGAAATCATGCATTTCAATAATCACTTGTGATTTTGCCACCACTCGGAGTCGGATATATCCCCCTCGTCATCATCTATTCATCTTCATCAATCATTCCCATCCACCTCCACTTATCCTTCAAATTTTGAATTTCCATGGTCGGGGTTGCTCCTTTGCTTTCTCATTTTCCCATCTACTATAATAATATCTAACTAATATATATCATACTCAATATGTCTATGCGCATAAATGCATGGATACACCACTATATATATACACAAATGCCTTTATCGGCCTTAATTTTGGCCGACATACAACTCTCTCTTCCTAGATATGTGCTATTCTTTTTTTTAAAAAAAAGAATTATATAAAATATATCGTGGGTTGATATATATATATAGATATTTTTAAAAATTGCAGTAGTGTATTTACTGTGACTAATATTCCTACTAATTTGTAAGCACACACTTTAATAGGTGAGATAAAAACTTGAGATTGTTTTATGTATATATGTAAAGTTAAGATTCAAATCTTTCACATTTAATTAAAGATAGGCGAATTCTTTTATTTTTCGTTGAAACATAATTTATTCAAAAGTAAAACAAAGTCAAACATAATACAAACAAAAATAAAGTAAAAATAATTAATCTCTCCCTAACATAAACAACAACAATAGACAACCCCAATGATTGCTCTAAAAAAGACATAAACAGACACTAAACAACAATAATAAGATAATAAAATGAAACGACGCCATGAAAGAGCACTCAAAAATCAGGACCAAACCAGGAAGCTGCTATAGAAGCCAGAAGCCACCGTGGAATGTCTAGTCCAGATTCGCCGCCACATAATGCTGCAATGGGAACCCTGATCCAGAACGTCGTCGCTACAAAACTCAATAACCAGATGGAGGGCCACCGCCGCTAAGACAGCGGCGGCCCAAAGTTTCACTAAAAAAAACTCTCATAGCGGATAGGGTTTTTTCTCACAAAAGAGAAGTTTTAGGGCCAACTTTTTTATTACACATTTTTTTGAAATAAGATATGCGAATTCTTGCCACTGAATGATACTCCACCTCTTAATGAGGTTGATATATGAATATTGCCAACTCTCTCATGTTGGCCGGTTTTACTTTATTTAAAGAATTTCAGCAAATTATTAGTTTGACAGATATCTAGTAGGAATAGTAAAAAAAAAAATTCCTTATTCATTATTTCTTGTGAACTCAAAACTTCACAAGGCAAACCCCACATGGCTCCGCATTCTTGGGTCTACTACACTCCACTCTTTCCTCCCGGACACTTCCATTATTATTGATGATTTACTTCTTATTACCTACACGCCTATACCTACAACTATACATCACACCCTATTGTCCAATACATATACATCCCTTCTTTTTCTTCCATTATTATTACTCTAAATAATGCTATCCCTCCTTCCCCGCCTACCCCAACCATCCCATGAATTCTCTGTTTTTTCTTCCCAAGAGGACTAGCTCAACTCATGTGGGTAAAGTGAGAGAGACATTAATAGAGGGCCAGAAAAATGCATGAGAGATCGAGAATCCTTTACAAATAGTTTACTTACTTCAACAAATCTGCATTATTTCAGCAAGTTTGCTTTTTTTTTTTTTTTTTTTTTTTTTTTTTTTTTTTTTTTTCCTTTTTTCTCCTTCATTTCATTCAAGCAACCTGTAGAAGTACCACATTGTAACACCCTCACTTGTTATTCAAACTCTCATAAATAAAACTCCATTTATTAATAAAAATCATTAAATAATATCATTGATATAAAGATTTACAACATAACTATTGGTACATAAATCATTTTGATTGAAACTAATGTTAGAGATTATAGAGCAAAACGCAGCGGAAAATGTAAAATTAAAATTTTATAATCTCCTCCATAGGACCCACTAACTGTGTTTATACCAGTGAGATAAGAAGTTTACCTAAATCATGAATGCTGGAATGATTGCAATTCCAAGAATTCCACAGACTCGTGTCCTTCCTCTGCCGGTGATCCACACGAACAGTTTGACAGATACTCAGGTGCTAGCCTCCAATCTCTTCTCCAAGAGATTATGGGAACCGATCTACAATCTTGGAATTTCAAGAACACTTCTTGAAATATCCAAGAACAAGTGGCGCACTACCAAGAACGAACTTCTTGGTCACTAACTCTAGGGTTTTTCGCCTCTCTCTCTTCCTCACACACAAATCGCCCCTAAAACCCTAAGTTTAGGGTTAGTTCGAAAACTCCCTTCTCTTTCTCTAGGGTTATGCGACTCCCCTTTTCTTCTTTCTCTATTGTTTTAGGCAACTAGCATGTGTTTATAAAGAGTCCCCACTCCTTAAATTAAGGAATCACCAAATCTTGATTATAAAATTACACTAATATTATAATTCAAGATTAAGATGCAATCTTTATTTAAATTTCAAGATCATATCTTGAAATCCAAATCTTGAAAGCACACTTCCCATTGGTTGGAATGAGTCAAGAGGATTTGAATTCTTAATTAAAATATTACATTGATATCTTGACCTTAAAATTCAAAATGCATTCTTGAAATTCAAAATGCAAGATCAAATCTTGCATTTGAATCTTGAAGAACTCGCCCCCTCCTAGTGGTTTTATAGGAATTTAATAAATAAGATAACAATCCTAACTCTTAGGAAGTTATAACCAACTTATTACTATCCTTAACAAATTGAATTAAAATATTTTAAACAAGAATTCAATTGTAAATAGATTAGTCAAATTAACTATTTAACAATTAATATATTTAAACTTGTCTAACAAATTTAAATATTACAAATGTAGATTTTATTTAAGACAATACTTCATGTCCTAAGACATTCAACTATGTCTTAAATTGTGTCACTAAAGCGACTCACGAATTAAACCCTAATTCGTGTCCCATTACAGTATCTTGATCCTGCTCATGTGTGACCCAACAGGCCTCACGTGAAATTGGCAGCAAGTCATCTCTATGACTCACAAGTCGAGAGCGGACTCTAGCAAGCCATCACGACTACCCAAAACACGTGAGTTATCATTTTAACATCAACGACTTAACCTTAGTACCACCTTGTCATAATCCCTATTGTCACACGATATTTTGGTCATGGATAAGGCATGAGAAAATCATCCTTGTAATCCAAACCATAACTTTCTCGATTCCTTGAGTTGGTCCCATTACCCTGTGTGGCCACACATTCCTTGGACAAACTCATCGAGGGGCCCAGTCAAATATCTCTCAACTTAATGAGGGACAAAATTCCTTATTGATCAACCACATTCCTCAGCACGGCAAACAACTAAATCCGTACCTAGCCTGTATGACTACCCTGTTACGGGCAACGTTGGACTAGACCAAAGTTCAGCATCTACAATGCCAGAATAATGAAGACCTTAGGTCTAAGGGCATCGTGACAGGTGTACAGGAGAGGATAACTCATGACTAAACCCATGCAGGACTCTCCGGGTCGGTCCAGCAACTTGTAACCCATTACATAATTGCACTATGACTCTCGAGAAGCATCACATGCGTGTATCTCTATACACCGAAGTCATGCTGGTATTAGTTCATTCACGTTCCCACGTGAATAATCGACCAGGGACAGTTCAGAATAATTATCACATAATTAATCAGGGATTGTTATCATAGTAAACATGCTAATAATATGATAACGACATAATTTATCATTCATAAATCAGTCAAACAATATGTTCATACATATAAAATGATTGGCCCTAGGGCACAATCTCCATCAACTAAAACTCCCCGGATTCCTATTTAAACTCCATTTACGTCACATCTCCCCAAGGATTGACTTCTACAAGGTGGAAGCTAAGCTGTGATTCATCAACCTGTTAATCTGGATACATCATGAATAAGAGTGAGAATTGAAAATCCTCAGTAGGAAAGGAAACAGGTTAAAAACATTACATGATGCGTCCAGCTGTATAAGTCACATAATTATATTCATTCAAAACACATACTCAAGCTCAACACATAAATTCGTCATACATAGCGTCGTACATACGTACGTCATACCGTATACCAGGGCGTCCCCTAGCTGGATCCAAACGGCATACCATCGAGATCACCTTCCTTACCAAGGATTATATCTCTCGTCGAGATCACCTCCCTTATCGAGGATCATAACTCCGTCATACTTCGAGATCACATTCCTTACCAATGATCATATCTCTCTGTATGTCATCTTGAGATCACATCCCTAACTTCTGAGAGATGGTCATTTCTTATAATTCATGCTATTGAGTTTGAGATAAAACATCATATATCATATTCATTTGATAAAAACATAAGTAAACTTATACAGAATTAAAATAGAAGATGAATCCATTTCCTACCTAATTTCCACCGATTATTCTTATTTCCCGTTTCTTCTTTGTTTCTTCTCATTTTTATATCTCTCACACTCTCTCTTAATTTTATTTTCACTCTCTCTCTCGGCCTCTTTCTTTCTCTTTCCTTAGTTCATTATATGTTAAAGTTAGGAGTATTTATAGAAGAAATTATCAAATTAGCTAAAGCCACGTCTTCCCTTTCTTAACCACCATACGAAACCTCATTCATCTCTTTTTCCCTACACATGTCCACTCCTTGTCCATACTCACACATATTATATAATATATATTAACCATCTTATATCAATACACATAGCCCATGTTTATTAATTAGTCAAAAATTAGGACGTGGCTTTTCTCTCCATCGTCCAAACATATATATTTTTAATGTTTTGCCAAAATTACAATTTAATCATTCTAACTTTCTAGCTTTTACAACCAAGTCCCTTTGTCTTTTCTTTTCTTTCATAAAAGTCCTTCCAAAACAAATATATATAACATGTATAATTACATTTAAAAATATTGTTTTTATTTTGAAAATTGGGATGTTACACCAATTTTCTCCTCATCTCCTTTTAACAAATCCCAACTTCTCTGCAATACTCTTCAAACTTGAGACCAATGAAATTGAACTATTTAAACATAACAACAAAGAGAAAAAAAGAAAAAAAATGGAAGAATTCTAAAAACATGAGCTTGAAATTTATGTCATGAAGAAAACGAAAATCCAGAATCTTAAAGAAGAACTAAGATAGATAAAATAGTAAGCCCAGGAAGTTTTAAAGATAACAATGGAATAGGCGCACAACAGCACATCACAGTATTGTTGAGTGTTTACTTCAGTTTTTGTCATTTAGCAAATTGTTTGAATCTGTATTCTTGTGGAATAGAATCAGGATTAAAAATAAATATTTATAGTGAAATAGCCAAATAGGATAGATGAATGTGGAATAGTATGAAAACTCGAAAGACAAACCCGTACACAATTTTGCATTTCACAAATGGTGGGTTACATTTACATTCCATGTTAGCTCATCTAATATGGACTTCAAGAATCTTTTTCTAAGTAAACTAAAGATAATTATGAAGATAGAGTAGTTGATCACAAGAAGCACCGTGAGTGAAGAAATAAAAAATTCAAAATTTTTCTTCTAAGGAGGTGAAGGCAATCTTGACGGATAGCAATATATTGATAGGTGAAAAGATGTTGAGACTTAATTACTAGTGTGAAACCCTTAGAACTGTGAATATGTTGAGCTTATTCTGTATGGTATGAGCTACTTGAAGGAGCATATTCTGCATAATATGAATCCCATTGATCAATTTGAAGCGTGAGTCTGATGTAAGATAGACTTGAATAATCTTGATGAAGGAATTCTGCATAAACGCTGAGACATAATAAAACCTGGAACATGATTTAAATAGATTGAGGAAGACTGTAGAACCAGGTGTATTGAAGATAAGGCCTGTATCCGAAATAAGGATCGATCGTTGTTGAAGTGTAGTTGATGATAGAGATAGAATGGACAAACTTGAGAAATTGGAAAGAACACGAGCATAAAACTAGAACTTTGTCTTAGCCTGAAGGATAGTAGAGTTTGGATGAATGTCTGCCTTATGAAAAACTAGACGATTTTGAATGTACCAAATTTTATAGAGAAGGAACAAGGCCAAATGACTGGTGGGATAGTTTAGGATTGATTTTGGGGAGTCTATTAGAAGCCAGTCTGACAGCCATAATCCGTAAACATTTGACAAATTTGATCAAATCGAAGGGAGTAAGGAGAACCAAATCAAACAACACAAGAAAAACAACATTGAAAAAAAGGATGATATAAAGTTTCAGTCTAAATTGCATCAAAGGCAATGTTGAATAAACTGAATATAATGTTGATGTAAAACGGACTTTGTTGGCAAAGCATCATTCAGGAATTTCCAGAAGAACAAAATGAGGCGCATTGGGAATTTTAAAAGCAATTTGATATTGAAAATTTGAATGAACTGAACTACTGAAGTAACATAAAAATAATAAAATAACAATATTTATTTATTATATATATTTTTATACATACTAAATAATATAGCAGGGTTTTTCTTTTTTTTTTAAAAAAAAAAATTGTAGTTATAAATTACTTGGGAGAGGGATTTTAGTATTTTACCAAAAAAACACGGCGTCCATCACGTGATGGCGGTGTGCTCAACTCGCGGTAAGAACAACATGCGTCTCCCGCTGCGCGCTAGAAAATGCAATTTTCCTTTCATTCGGCAAAGCTAGTGCGAATGAGTCTGAACTTTGAACAAGTAAGATCCTACATTTTTCTTTTTAAGCAAGCAACAACTTCGATTTCTCGTCTTCTTTGATAAGCTGCAAGAGAAATTTTGGAACTAGAATACGAATTCCTATCATCCATTTTCAGTGAATGCATTTCTATGCTTTTGAGTAATTATGGAGGGTTCCTCAATATTGTCGCCTTCTCAGAAATACGCAGCGGCTGCTCTGTTTGCTATCGCGCTGAACCAATCTCAAATCCATCAAACTCGGACTCGGAACGACCCCATTCCTCACGATAAAGAAACCATAAGTGAAGGTGACGAGGAAGTTTCTGTATCCGACAATCCTGAGCTTTGGATTCATGAGAAATATGGTCTGCTCTGGCCAGTTTTCAGGTATTATTTCCTTACCACAAATTAATGTTTGGGTTTTGTGATGAGATTTTAAAATCCATATTCTGCCTGGAAATAAACAGAATTCTAGGAGTGGATGAACAAGCCTGGAACGGCCTAAAGGAAACTGCTGGTTCCTCTTCACAAGTCAGGAATCATATAGGAGATGTAAATCTTGCTTGTTCTGTTCCATTTCTCTTCCCTTATGGCTTTTGAATCCGTTGTGATTTTTGTGCATGCGTGTATCTGTTGTTTTCTTTTCTGCAATATGTTACTTCACTGTCACTTAATGATAGTTTTATCATTTCAGTTCATGACGTTATTGTCAGAGGAAGGTGATGGTGCCTCTTCTGACAGATTGGATAAAGAACTTGCTTTGACAAAAGCTGTTGATGCTACAGTTTCCAGCATGGACATAACTCCTGATTCTAAAGAGCCCGATTCTGAGAGTCATGAAAACAAAATGAGAAGCCAAGATAATTTATGCACTGTTGGGGCTACGTCCCCAGTTGTGGATTCTAAGCCTCATGAAACCACGGAGTCTTCCGCTTCACATGTGTCCGTAGATAAAGCAACTTCCATGAGAACTGAAGTTGAAACTTTTGAGCAACCTCTGGAGGAGGCAAATCTTATCAGTTACCAGAGGAAAGTGACAGTCCTTTATACTCTTCTATCAGCTTGCGTGGCAGATACTGCTGAAGTTGATAAGAAATGCTCTCGGTCAAGAAAGGGCTATGATGCTCGCCACCGTGTGGCTCTTCGGTTGCTTGCTACATGGCTTCAGGTCAACTGGATTGAAATGGTCCGTGAGCTTGAAACATTACTAATCTCAAGCACCATACTACATATTAAATTAGGTTATTTGTGAGCCTTCAGAAAAGCTATCTTTACTGAAGGATGTGGTGCAGATACTAGCATGTGTATGGTATGGTTGTTTTAAAAAAATAACCTCTTGACAGTTTCCCATTGCTAGAATCTTACTTTTATCATATTATATTTGCAGGAGGCAATGGAGATTATGGTTGCCCTTTTTATAATGGATTCAGCAGGAAAAGAAGGTGCAAATGAAGAAGAATCTATAGAACCAGAAAGTAGCTGGGACAAATGTAAGTGTGGAGCTATAGTTGGAGCAGCTGCTGTCACTGGAGGAACCCTAATGGCTATAACTGGTGGTATATATTTGTATATTCAAACTACAAGTATCTTTTCCTGCCACAAGATTGAGTTAGAGTTAATATCAAGATCTGTTGATTTTTAAATGTTGACATGAGATTTTGACAGGTTTGGCTGCCCCAGCAATTGCACATGGGTTGGGTGCTTTGGCTCCTACAATGGGTACCCTTATTCCTGCAGTTGGAGGTGGATTTTCTGCAGCAGCAGCTGCTACAGGATCTGTTGCTGGCTCTGTAGCTGTTGCTGCATCATTTGGAGGTGTGAAAGAACAATTTTGCTTCACATATACTGAGATTTGAAAATAACATCTAAGGCAAACCAACCCTATTCACCTTTATTCTTTGGTGGGTGGGATTGGGGTTTGTTTATTTCTCATTGTATGGATAATGCTTAGTTGCTTTTTTAGTACCTCAGTTGCTGGTGCTGGCCTAACTGGAAGTAAGATGGCTACAAGGATAGGAAGCCTTGAGGAGTTTGAGTTTAAAGAAGTTGGAGGCAATAATCAAGGCGTAAGTTCCAAATTTCATTGTATTATACAAATTCCTTGTTAACTATTGGGAGGGAATGTGTGTTTAGTTGTTTGGGAAAAAGTGAGAGCACTAGGTAGGTTTGGCAAAGCTGGCACTTTGTGCATGATCTGTTGATGAATCTAGGATCTTTGAGTAATCCTTAATGACATTGATATGGTAATTGCTTTTAAAAATGATCTCCTTTTTTCAGCATTTAGCAGTTGGAATCTCCATATCTGGGCTTGCATTCAAGGAGGAAGATTTCTTAAAACCTTGGGAAGGTCAGGCTGATAATTTAGAGAGGTATGAAAAAGTTACAATATTCCTAAAGAAATAAGAAGTTTTGGACATGTTTGTGTCTAATGTCTTTTTGTTATTTTTAATCTTTTAGATTTAGTTTTCTGAATTTTGAGAATCCCCTTTACTATGCTTTGGTTCTAAATGAGCTAGTGAAGAATTGAATCCATTCCCTAATCTCTTATGCACCTTCTGGATAATTGAATCAACGTGTATTTTCAGCACTTTTACTTAGATTCTTTTTCCTTCCTCATCATTGATGAATGTTAGAGGAATTAAGATATACTAAAATCTGAAAGAGTATGTAAATTTTTAAGTCTCAAAGTAACTGATAACCATCTACAGCAAATAAATCCCGCAAAATTATAAATTATACTATAAATTAACTGAGCCATTCAAATGTAGTCATGTGAGTTAAATGTGGCTTGAATTGTTGAATTTGATGGATTGTATGCAAAAAAAGTGAACTGCCTAATTATGTTTGCTAGAAGAAAAAATCATACACTATTTCCTTTACAAGTTGCATGGACAACATTCTGAATGTAGTCTGTAGGAGACATATAGCCAACCTCAGTTTTCACTGTCTCATAGCATGGTAGTTAATGCCATTGGTTTTTCATGCCTAAAAATAGCATGTTTGGAAAGCCTTTGGACATCTGACCAAAGCAACATGAAGTGAGAAAGAGGAGGGCTTTGTGAAGGAAGAGTCTGCGTGATACACTGGTTACAAAAATACTGTGAGATGGTTGTTTTGGTGCATTTGGGTTTGGATCTTGGGTAGAGCTATGCCACTTTGTGTATCTACCTTGAAAATTTGTTTGTCGTAATTGTGCACTTGTATAAAAGCCAGACCTTGCTACCTGTCAATTATTTTACCACTTTATTATTTTGCCTCATCAATCCCTTTTTATTGTTACTCTATTTCCAAGAACGTGTGCTTTGTAGTAGATTCTCTGTTAATTTTTGTACTATTTACGTGCTTGATATCTAATTCGTGATACTACCAACAAGTCTGTAATTAGGTATGTGCTTCAATGGGAGTCCAAAAACTTGATTGCACTGAGCACTGCAATTATGGACTGGCTTACATCAAGTAATATCATTGAACTTGAATCTGTTTGAGTAATGATTGACTATATTTGACATTTTCTGACTTATTTTAAACTGACTGCAGGAATTGTTATGGAGTTGATGAAAGAAGGTGCAATGGCAACAGTATTAAGTACACTTGTGGCAGCACTGGCATGGCCAGCAGCTTTAGTTACTTCATTTGATCTTATAGACAACAAATGGGCAATTGCATTGAACAGGTAGGCTCTTTTCCTTTTTTTTTTCTTCTTTTTTTCTTCCTGTAACTTCCTTTTCTCTAACTTGATTAGGCCTATAGCATGGGATATGATGACTCTTCAAAAAGCCAAAAAATGTGAAACTTACAGCCAAGATTTATTCGTAGAACAGTCCATGGTGGTCATTGAATTTTCATTTCTAGTGCTATACTGACCTTAGTAACTGGTTAGATTGAAACTACAACTTAGAAATGTTACTACTAGCTACAGCAAGGAGCAACTACCATTCTGCCAAAGCTTCCACTTCACATTTCACACAAATGAATTCCATATTTTTTACGGTGATTGGGATGTTCTTTATCAATCATAATCTTGCATTATTATACCTTGGTTCAAGAAACATTTTCCAAGTGTTGTATATGCTTATGAATGCATTCTGTATAGGTGAAGAAAGTTGAATCTTAGTAACTTTTGGTATCTAATCTATCATGACCTTTTGAATTTTTTACACTGCATTTATTCTAGCTCTTTTCCTACTGGAGCAGATCTGACAAGGCTGGTAAAGTGCTTGCGGAAGTGTTACTGAAAGGACTCCCAGGAGACCGGTAAGACCATCTTATGATCACAAAAGATTATTATAAGGATTAGGGTGGTATGGGATGCCTTAATCTCACATCGAGTAGTATGGAATGCTCATTGAAATACTTATATGGCTTGGTTCTTCCCCTTCAACTTCTAGCTTTTGAAGGAGAGTTCCCTAAGGTATGATAGGGACTTGGGTAGTATGAGACACCTAAGTCCTACATCGTGTTGTATAGAATGCTCGGTGGAGTATTTAATTAGCTACATTCTTCTCCTTCAACTGCTAACTAGTATGGAATGCTATCATAATATGTCTTCGCTGAATAATACAAATAAATAATATACTCCATAGCTTTCTATTCATGGTCCAGGCCTGTAACACTAGTAGGCTTTTCATTGGGAGCCCGTGTTATTTTCAAGTGTCTACAATATTTGGCTGACTCTGAAGGAGACAATGGTAATTTGGCATCTGAATCTCTGGCTTTTCATATAATTGGCTAACTAAGTGGACTGTATAAAATTTTCTTATTTACTTGTGCATTTCTACAGCTGGACTTGTGGAAAGAGTTGTTATGCTTGGAGCACCAATTCCAATTGAAGAAGAAAATTGGGAGGCAATTAGAAAGGTACATGAAATTTCTTATACATGTTCTCTTTCTCCCTTTAGTTAAAATTGCCATGGATTCAATTTTGCTTGAAAGGTATTTAATGTTCTTGTGCTGCCACTTGGCAGATGGTAGCTGGAAGGTTTGTGAACGCTTATTGTACAAATGACTGGACGCTGGGTATAGCATTCCGTGCAAGGTATGAATTGCTACGTATAGATTCACATCAATTCATTTCAGCCACAGTTAAGTAAATCTCATTATGTTGAATAGTTACGTCAACACCTTTATTTCTGAAATTGAGCAAGAATAAAATAGTTACTGCCAGCAAACATATCATAATTATGGGCTGTCTTGTATTGTATACTAAGATGGAAGTAGGTAAGTTTTTTGTTTGTTTCATCGTTAGTTGTTTTGAACAGGAAGCTAAGAACGAGAGCTTCACTGAATGATTCTGAATATTATTGATCCGAAAATATTGTGTTCAATGAGTACAATAGGTGCTCTATTTATAAAGAAATATGCTAACTTAATGCAGAAGCAATCAGTCCTAATCAACTCCAACAAACTAACCGAGTTACATTTCAGCATTTGCATATTAACTATACTCTCTGCACTTTTTATGATTTATATCATTTTCAACACCATAGTCAACTTATCATCATCTTTGTTATCGTTTTTCAGTTTATAAATCAATTACCGGATATCCTGAAATGATACTAGGCACTTATAATTTGCTGAAATTAACTGCCAACTGCTTCTGGGCACTTGGAAAGCATTATTAGCTTATAAGATATGTATTGAAAGTAAGCTTTTATGTACAGTTTGCTTTCACAAGGATTAGCTGGGATTCAACCTGTTGATCTTCCTGGTGTTGAGAATGTAAGCTCCCAATTCCATGCTTTATTGCAAGTGATAATATGTGAACTGTTGCCTTGCAAGTCCTCGCCCTAAAATGCCTTCTTTGTTTTGTAGGTCGATGTGACGCAACTTATAGAGGGCCACGCTTCTTACTTATCGATGACAAGGCAAATACTGGAGCAGCTTGAGTTGGACAACTATTACGCTGTTTCTAAAAGTCGATTTAAAAACCACTCAGGAACAGAAGAGTAACCCAACCTTGTTAGTTACTTTTTCTTTCCTTTGCTTTCCCTCATTCCTCCACTTTTCTATAACCTATTAAGTTATTATCTAGGCTGCACTGCCTGTTGATTTGCGATAGATATAGATTATATATAATATATACCAGTTTTAGAAGTGACTGTAAGCGGAGGAAAAAGAAATGTGTTTGACCCAGATACAAGGACAGTATAACCAAGTAGCAAACATCGAGTCTAAGCCCTCTTCTTTAAAGAGACTTGACTTTTACATCTGAAGGGGACTGTAGGGGGAAAGGAGGAGCATTATGTTGGTTCCTTTGAAGCTTTCATTATAAATTCTGAAAACTGTGTAGCTATTATGATTGCTTTTGTGCCTAAAATCAGGGCACAGCCATTCCGAGATTTTCGGACTGGCATCCTATAGTGGATAGATAACAGGGTTTGTAAGATTTTTTCTGTATGTCAAGTCAAACATTATTGCTGGTGAGCTTAGTTCGTTAAAATTGAAAGCATGATGATACAAAAACACAACAACAAAAGCTTTGGTTGTTGTTGCATCATCATGCTTTCAATTTTTTGAAAGCATGATGATATAAACACAAATTTGGGAGAGAAAGTGACTGAATCAATTTTTCATGGTTTTAATTGGCAGCAATACCTTTTGCCACCGTATTTATGACGCCACTGCTTCTTGTGATATACGCTTTCTGGAGTCGTAGGCATAAAGGCCAAGCAATAGTAACTCAGGGTAGGGTAGGATATACACAGGCAGTGAAGTTAGCCAGCCAAACATACAACAACCCTATCGATAGGACGCATGATAATGCATTATAGGGGCCCACCTTTTGTAATGTGCTTGTTGCCGTTGGATTGGTTAAGTGCAGCCACTTGATTTACGTGCCTTGTTCTATTGGCCAGAAACACTCTTTTAAACACAAGCCGGAGACAGCTTCTGTCAAAGGCCTCATGGAAAAATCTCACATAAAACAGTGCTTGTAGAAAACTTGAGTCATGAAAAGAAAATTGTGTTGTGAAATGTGATTATGAAAACTTTTTCCCAATCCATAAATTTGATTTAGACAGAAATTAATGTCTATGAGTTCTAAAATGGTCCACTTTAGACTTTAGTTATTCACAAAGTTCTTCATTACCTTTTGTAACATCGTTGCCATAGTCAAATTTTATAGTAATGAAACGATCTAGTGGTGCACTTTCCTTTTGGTATTCTTTTTAATAATAATTGTAATACTTTACAAAATCTCAAAATTGCTGCTAAAAGCAGTTTTTGGCATAAAGACGGCTTTGATCAAATTAACGTTTCTCTGAAAACCAGCCTATGGAAAAGTACCACACCCGTTCCTAATAGTAATAGCTTTACAAAATTATATCAAGCATCCAATAGCCTGTAAAGATCGATATGATATTTTCGAGACACTTTATAAAAGTTATATGAGATAAAGTAAACAGGTTCTTTAACACAGTAAATGCTTACAGTCTGAGATTTAAGTTAGTATTTATTTAGTACTAAAATTACACTAACTTCAAGCACTAAGTATGAAATAATTGCTGGTATATTATGATCAACGATGTCTTCTGCATAGTTACCTGAAAAAAGGCCTTGGCTCTAATTGCAATAGTTAAATCAAGCTCCTTCCCACTTAATGACAGAGTTAAAAGTTAAAACGTATACCTGTTTTACCTCCTCAAGGTGGAGTAATTTAATTGAGGGGTGCGCATGCAGTGTGAGTGGGCAAGGTTTGAGGACCGCAGGGTGCAGTATTCACTACGTTAGCATTAACAAGTGGGGACAAAGTGAGTACTAAGGCATATACATATATAGTACTAAGGCATATATATATATATATATATCGTTTTTCATTGACTGAGAGAAATTCGAGTGTTTTGAGTTTTCTTACAGATCTGACCTGGTGGGGTCGGACCATTTGTAACTGTTGGTGGCACATCCATCAGAGAGTCACATTCACTCAACTAACTTTATATATATATATTAGCTTTGAAGGTGATTGACTGCATGCGTGTGTAAAATATCAGTCTTTAGCTTACCACCAATAGAGATGGAGAAGTTGAGAATGTTTGAGATCCTTTGCCTTATTTTTATAATGGCAACTGTTGAGCTTAAAGGCGTGATGTCAAATAATGGCACTGTTCCAGGTCATGATCAAGCTAATACAACCTTGGTATCTCTCTCAGGGCAGGGAAAAGTCAACAGCTCCGATGATGACAAAGTTGTGTTTAATACTAGTAAAGGTAGTATAGGTGGTGGCGGCGGTGGTGGCGGCGGTGGAGGCAGTTTTAAATGGGGATGGGGCGGAGGAGGAGGAGGAGGCGGTGGTGGTGGTGGTGGTGGCGGCGGCGGAGGCGGAGGCGGCTTTGGAGGTGGATGGGGATGGGGAGGAGGAGGAGGGGGTGTGTATAAATGGGGGTGTGATCCAACAAAAGGTAGGAAAGGGAAAGGGAAAGGAGGAATGATGATGAGACATTACTTGCCAAACCGGCAAGGTAGAATGGAGAGTGAAGATTACATGGTGGGAGAGTATGCACAATGCATGGGAAGAACAAGGTGCAAAGGCATGAGGCTAGACTGCCCTCTTCACTGTGGTGGACCTTGTTTTTATGACTGCCTTCATATGTGCAAGGCTCATTGTCCTCCTCCTCCATCATGACATTTATTTTTCTTAATTTTTTTCTTCACTTGTTCATCTTTTCATGTCAGAGTTCTTCTTTCGATTTGTTGCTTATGGTAGTCATTTAGTTAGGTGACAAACCATCGTTTAATTTGCTTTGTATTTTATGTCTCACTGGTTAATTGTTGTCTAGTTGATGATATATGCTTGTTGATTCATTATTTTAACAACTTGGCCATTTTCCGTTGGTAATTATTAGAAGGTAGTATTCGCAGAATTGGGACTAAACATGCATGCAAGGGAAGAGCCAAAAGGAAAAGGGAATGCACGACGTCGACTATACCAGCAGTGTTCAGTGTTCTATCATGGCACGTGAGTTCCTCATCCGTTTGGATTTTGTTTAGTTAGCGAAAGCTTGAAATGCCCATGCGGAATCTTTTGATTTGTCAGTAGTAGTTTAAACCTTGTGTTTATTATAATATATTTGGATTTAGTGGAATCAGTTTTCACTTGCATCATGGCAAGATTACTATTAGTATTAGTACTATATGTTCTCTTCGGTATGTGTGTCTCTTTCTCAACATTTTCAAGGAATCTCTTCAGTTAATTGAAATAAATTAAGGTCATAAGGGATGTGTGTGTATGTATGTACTTATCTCTTTGTTTTTATTAGCACATTATTAGTTTCGTCAGAGAAGGGACCATGAGCAATAAGTTCACAAACCGGGAAAATAACAGGGCGAACAAGTTATGCAAAGTGAGTTTACTGGTAAGATTAGAATATAATTTAATTAATAAAGTTCAACATAGTAAGTAAATCATTAAATTTTTGGTCAAAACTTTATTTTGGTCCTCAAATTAGTGAATTTTTTTGTCTTAAATATTTTTGTTCAATTTTGGTCCTTAAACTTTTTTATTTGTGTAACACCCTTTTTAATTATACTATTATAATAAATGTCATAGAAAATTAACTCTATTTATAAAACAAAATATGAAATATCACTAAATAAATTGTCAAGTAAATAAAATTAATAATATACATAATTCTTGTTACATAATTTAAATAGCTTATCAACTAGACTTCTGATCCCATAATAGCTCCTGATCCTAAACGTGGTCGTCTGGCTTCTAAGTAGGATTCATCATCTTCTTGATATGGATACATCATGAAATAAGAGTGAGAATTAGAAATTCTCAGTAGAAAAGGAAACAAATTAAAAACAATTTACATGATGCGTCTAGCATAAGTTACACAAATAATATTTCAATAAATACATAAAACATAATGTCAAGTTCAAACACATAAACTCATCTTTAACATTTACATTTACATTATGGTCACGGTCTCTCTTACCGTACCATCTCATGGTTGGTGGATTTCCTCACTCACCCCGGTGGCTTTCCTCACTCACCATCTCTGTATATACCGGGGCGTCCCCCAGCTGGATCCAAACAAACAAACCATGATTGAGATCACCTGGTGGCTTTTCTCACTCACCAAGGATCATCTCTCCCGAGATCACCTCTCTATACAGAGGATCATATCTCCGTCACATATTGAGATCACCTCCCTTATCGAGGATCATTTCTCCATAATTCATGTTATTGAGTTTGAGATAATAAAGTATTAAAATAAGATACTGATAAAATAAAATACAAGTAAACTTATACAAAATTAAAATAAGAAGATGAATCCTTAACCTACTAATTTTCACGAATATCATATTTGCCTTAATTTTTCCTCACCCTCTTAATCTCATGGTGTCTCTCTTCCTTTCTCATTTATTTTATTTTAGTCCCTAACTTAATTTCTCATAATCTTGATCTCTCTCTCTTAATTCCTTCACTCTCTCGGCCTCATTCTCTCTCTCTCTCTCTTTATAATTTTTCTTATGTCTTTCTCAAGCTTATTCATCCTCCTATTTATAGATCAAAATATCAAACCCCAAAATGCCACGTGACCCTCCAACTTCTTAGCCAAGAAGTTAATAATTTAATTTCTCTTTTTTTTTCTAATTAATGAGTAAGTAGCTTTGGTCCTCCGTTCAAGCTTCCTCTCCTTTTTTTAACCGACTTTAGTTTCATACATATATAGTTATATACAATATATATTATCTATATTACTTACAATATATATATATATAATTTTAATAATAAATATTATCTTTAATTTAAAAAAATTAGGATTTTACAATTTGTCCCTATTTTAGTTTAAATTGTAATTTTGTTTCATTTTTATCATTATCTCTAAGTTAAATACCATAATTGGCACAAAAAGAAAGATAAATCTTTATTCTTAATTAGAAATAAAAATCAATAACAAATTCATCTCTAAATTGTGACTAAGTAAAATATTTTTTTTTCTCTTTGTCAACTCACTTATTATGATATATATAAGAAAGAGTTACTATTTCAACTGTCTAAATTAAAAAGAATTGTTGAAATGTTAAAATCAAAAGAAATCACATTTAAAATAGTGGTTGAACAAATAAAACTAAAAAAATAGGACCAAAATAATTTTTTTTATAGTTTGAGGATAAGATAGCATAATTTGATTTTAAGTTCACTTTTTTTTCATGTGTGCAGACCTCAGTAATGCTTTACCAATTCGCTAGCGTAGTCCTTGAAAATGATTTAGTTTTGAACTAGAAGAAATGCATGAAGCATAGTATGTATAAGTGTCACATAATTAAAAATCAAATTAAGTTGGATGAGACAGAAAAGACGAATATTCAAGTTGATCAATGTCAATAAATTAAAGAAACTTGGTTATTTTCTCAAATCACAGGGTATGCATCTTTTGCACCATGAAAGTAGTTGTACTTAAATTATTTGGTTAGCTGAAACTAATTGATGAACTTGAGAAGTCAATTAATAGCCATGGTATTGGTCTTACATATAGCAAATAAACCCGAAAAGCATCGTATTAACTACCTTTTTTTTTTGGAGAGTAATTTCAATAATGCTGTATAGCATTGGTTCATTTCATAAAGTTGAATGGTGCAATTAGCTAAAAGGCTAAAAAGAAATGCCATATATAGAAAAGAAAAATGATATTATGGCAATAGAATATGTACAATACAAGGAGCATTAGATTGTAATTTTTTTTTGGGGCGAATAACTATAGATTTAATGAACACTTTTAAATACAATTACATAAACAGATTTAAATGAACACACTCAAGTGTGAAAAAGGACAGAAATCTAGTGGAAATGACACAAAACAGAATTTCTGCATTTTGGTTCCACACTGTAAAATAAAAAAAAAGGGACAAAAGCCGATGTGGACAGAGTTGTTAGTTAGCTTCCATGGTCGGACCAGATCCTTTGAGTTGTTTCTGTAAGGACGCATCACCCACCTTCACGCACAGTACAAATTTGACGTACGTTGATTCTGTCAAAACTTTAAAACCCACACCTACTAATTTCATCATCCTCATGAATCATGTGCGTTTTGTTTGGTCAAACAAATTTTCATAACTTTTAAGTAATCCATTTCTAAATTCCACAATTATAATTTCATTACACTAATCTTGATTTTGATGTTTAATCACGGTTTATAGTCTGAAGAATCATATAATTTGATTTTAAAGTCAACTTATAAATTAGTCTTTCAAATGTACATGACTTCAGAATTTAATCTTTGAAAATTCTGTTTACTTTGATTCTTTTATTTTTATATAATAGATTTAAAAAATCTCCACTTTCATTCTCAAATATTAACATATATAAACTAAATTTTTAAAAATTAAATTATTAATTTATATATTTTACAATAATTAAGTTGAATGAATATTTATAGTATTAAATTAAATTGTTATCATCGGATCGGAGTTGCAACATTAATTATTGACATTGATCACCACTTATGTGATATAATTGTAACTAAGTTCCTCAAGTAATGTCTTAATATGGATTAATGGTACTTGAATTATAACGTGAAAAAAGCCATCTTGATTCTTGAAAACCAACCTATTAGTCGATCAGAGAAACCTTCACTTTCTATTTCTAATAATGTTGCTTCTTTATCAACCCACATGTCTTGCACGAAAATGGATATGAAGAATCGTTATTGATGACAAGAATATAGTGAAACACCAGTGGCGATTGTGTCTTTTACCCTGGAGTGAGTGAAATTCGAGATCCCAACAAACCCAAATCTAATCCTAAACAGAGTGTGCTGCAATTGCAACAGTTAATTAGTCCTTTCCTTCCCATATCTTTGGCCATTTTGGAGGATATATGGCGGCCAAAAAAAGAGTCAGAAAGGGAAGGGAATGCTTACTAAAATAATAGCCATACCAACTAACTTTCTATTTATTGAAAACCCATATGCATTATGCAATCATGCCTCTAGCTACTGTCTCACCCCACACACCATTTTGAATGTCCAGACAAACCCTTTCTGCCATCCATCCATTCAAACCCTTTACGCCCGGCCCACCAGTCTCTTTCTCTCTCTCTCTCTCATCAGATCTCCATCATCATATTCATCTGTGCAATCATCTTCTACGACATCAATTTTTCTTTTCTTTTTCTTGTTGGGCTCTTGCTTACATAGATCTAGCAACCACGGGGACGAACAGGGTACAGTTTTCATTTGAGATTACAAGTAGAGAAAGAAAGATAAATGTATAAATTAATTCTTGACTAGACTAAAAAAGTTGTACATTTATTTACTTACTAAAGAAAGCTTATCATTTTCTGAACACGAATTCCAGCAAACTGTTCCGCAGAAACAAATAATTCATTCTCATAATGACATGATGAATGGTAGCTAGAAACCTAAAACAATACCAGAAAGGGGCAAAACTCTTATGAAAGTTGATGATATATACAATGAGGATCCTTGCTTTCTACAAAGAGGAAAAAGAAAACTGATCGAGCAGAGCATCAATCAATCAGGGAATAAACAGTCAAACCAGGACAGAAGAAATTAACAATTACAACAACACACAAGTACAGACAGGTAAAGGAAGGCAGAGATAACCAAAAACAAAATAATTATAATAGCAAACGATCGGAATGATACACAGGGTTATGTTGGGATTAGGAAACAAGATTCGATTTTGAGGCTTGTTTCTACCACAGAAGTCTGGATCTCTTGGACCCAATCGACGAAGGGCTAATCTGAGGAACTAAGAAATTGTCATCCCTCGATCTTGATGATCTGCTGGTTTCATTAATGTTGGTCGCTTCTTTCATGTCTTGGAATAACCTAATCTGCCGATCAATCTGTGGTGGTGCTTGAGGAACCCAGATCCCCATATTCTCAGACGAGAAAGATCCCATATTGCCTTCAATATCACCATCATCAATCAAACCGAACTTATCATCCCCCTGGTGATCGACAAGCCCATTAGAAATCTCAGATCCAAATATATATATAACAAACATAAAGAACGATCCAAATACAATACAAACCTTGGTGAAACCAAAGGGAACAGCAGAAGAATCGAGAAAGTCGTCGAACTGCCAGCCAGGGAGAGTCTCTATCAAATACTCAGATATGCTGCTTGTGGTAACAATATTATTATTACTACCCACTTCGTTGCTTATCAAGTTTGAAGGAGGAAGAGGAGAAGAAGAAGCAGAAACAGAAACAGAGTTGTTTAGTGAATTCTGAGATGACTTGAGAGAATCAGAAGCATCCGTAGCAGCAACAGAAAGCTTAATCCCAGTGAGGAGAAACCTATCATGCTTGAGGGTGTGCTCGTTGGCTGAGTGAATAGAAAAGTCACAATCTTTGCACAGAATGGCTCTATCTTGCTGACAGAACAGGAAAGCTCTTTTCTCCTACATAGTTATATATATATATAACAATCCCTTAAATAATGAACGGATTATATATGGAAAGATCAGAGAAATGAATGAAGGTAGAGAAGCTTAATTACTCGGCAGATATCGCAGAGAGTGATGTGGTTGGAAGAAGAAGGATGGTGAAGAGAGAAGCGAAGGTGCTTGGAGGCAAGCTTGTTGGCATGGTGGACACGGTGGTCGCAGGCGCCGCATAGGGCGGCCTCGTCGGCGGTGCAAAACAGAGAAGCCTCCTGCTTGTTACAGACGTCGCACTGGATCTTCATTAGAGTCAAGAGATCGATGATTATTGTCAAATTCAAGTGTTGCGAGAGATGGAAGAACAGAGAAGAAAGAAAGTAAGGAAGCAGTGAATAATAATAATATTTTGAAGAGGAGGGAAGGTGGATGGGTGTGAATGAAGGTGACAGTGAGAGAGAGAGAGTGAGAGTCAAAAATGAAAAGTGAAAAATGGAGGTTTTGCATTTTGTGAAGGTGAAATTGGGATGTCCACTGTGTGCTCTCTCACTTTCATTACCATCCTTCTTCCATAGTGAAACGAGAATTTATTAAAAAGGTTGAGTAATTTTTTATTATTTAAAATATAGTAATTTATTATTTTATAAACTATTTTAAAATTTAAAATGTAAAATTAGAACTACCCTTTTACATTAATCTCACTTACTAAAATACATAAAGGTTAAACAAGCTTAGTTGGTCTAGTAGTCGAGTTTACTATGTCACTTAAACAAGTGTCGGGGTTCGAATCCTGCCTTATGTATACAGCAACCATTTGGCCAGTGGCAGACCCTTAAATGGAGCACAGATCCGTGGAGGACCAGTCCTTGACCTATTGGGCCGGAGATACCTTGGGCAACCCAAATTATACATAATAAGTCATTTATATTTTACTTTTTATAAAATATTATTGAATTACAAAAAATTATATCATATATTTTTTTAGAAAAAAATACAAATATATAGTCTCATTCAACTATGGCCTAATTGAAAATAACTTCTCAACTTCTATTTAAGCCTAGCAAATAGTACCATCCAACTATGGTCTACTTATAAATAACTCCTTAAGCTATAGAACCTATCAAATATCATCTTTCAATTATGGTTTAGTTGTAAATACTTGCATTAAAGTACTATAAAAATGAGCAAGTATTCCCTTGAGCTTTCACAATCTTGTATTTAACTCTAATTTGAATTTCAACTACGAACCTTTTGTAAAGAATTACAAAATTATGAGGTTGTTTATTAATTTTTTAAAATTTAAAGGAGGCTTATGTAATTTTGTAAGCTTAGTTCAAATTATTTCGTTTTTAAGTGAACTCATATATGCTCCTCCCACATTGAACTTAATTTGTATCTTTAAATTAAAAAATGCCAAATATAAAGTAATTATTCAATAATAGCAAATGTAAAAACTTTTTTTTTTGGCCTGAGTGAGCTAAAAAATATCTGGTGTCTTAATCTGTCAAGATATTCAATTATGCCTAACTAAAACAGTTGGCTCCTTTGATTAGATAAGATTTAATAAGGGTTCTGCAGTGATTTGATTCAAATCTTTTTAAGACTTCAAATCTTCAAGCACTAGTCTTTCAGTAAATTTTTATTTAACTTATTGATCCTTGGTTACCTCCAGTCTTCATGTTTATTGTTTAGTATTATTCTAAAGCTAAAGCACCCTAGTTTTTTATTTTGTTTGATTTTACAGACATTTTTTTATTAAAGACAATCTTATTTGAGATATTATCAACTATTAAATGTAGGCACCCTTTATCCTAGAAATTTGAATCTAAATTTGTCACATTTTAAGAGATTAATCCATTCTACTAGACTCAACTCTCATTGATACCCTAATTTCTTATTGTTTTTTTATCTGAAAAACTAGTATGTAAATCACATGTACCTAGATGACAGTATCTGTGGTTGGCTGTTTGTTAATTGTTATTTGTTATTGTCCGTGAAGTGTGAAAACTTTCTTAGAAAATGGGGCATCTCCAAACTTTACACTAACTGTTAATTTCATCTCCAAACTTTTTTTTGCTGTCAACTTCGTCCCCAAACTTTACACCAACTGTCAATTTCATCCCCAATCTTTTTTTGCTGTCAATTTCGTCCCCAAACTTTACATCAACTATCAATTTCGTCCCTGATCTTTCACATTTTCGTCAATTTTATCCTCTGACTAACTTTTTTTTAATAAATTAGCGACAAACTGCATCTTGTTTTTTAATCTAAGTTAGGATTTGAGTTTCTTTTTCTATCAATTTTACATTATATATCGTTAGCCACATAGATTTTGTCGTCAATATTTGGCTAAAGTAAAAGCAAAGGATAAAATTGACCAAAATGTAAAAGATTAGGGACGAAATTGACAGCAAAAAAATATTGGGGACGAAATTGACAGCATGTGTAAAGTTTGAGGACAAAATGTCAACAAAGAAAGATTGGGGACAAAATTAATCGTAGGTGTAAAGTTTAGGGAAGAGATGGGTACTTTTGCCGAATGAGATCGGTTAAACTTTAAACAATCTAAAAAAAACTTCATGACTCACATAGTATTGTATTAACTATGTTAGTCCTGGTTCAATTATTGATGATGGTCGTCCCTTTGGGGACATCTGATCAAATTGGAATTACTGATCATTAGTTCTATAAAATTTTTAAGCTATCCCATTGTCTTGTAATAAAAGACATTTAGTAATTAATTAATTATAGTAGCATCAATCATTAGCATTATATTGGGCTATTGGCCTAGGATTCAATAATCACTAACTCCATAATGAATAACAAAAAATAGGTACAACCCCCCTGTTCCTTTCTTTTTGTATGTGCCACTTATGATCCTATGGAATAATATTACTTAGAAGTTTAATATATAATTTTTTTGAAATTTTTGAAAATAATAAAATGAGAAAGTATACTTATAAACTAAGTTTTTATTATATATATATATATATACATTATAAATTTTCAATAAAAATAAAATGCTTGAAATATTTTTATGAACAATTATAAAAAAAATATGCAAATAAAGCTTATAATTAAAAAAATAAGTTTTATCTAATTATTTAATTATGTTATTTGTAAAATTTATTTTATTTATCGCTTTTATTTTTTAATTTAATAATTCATTGACCCATTAAAATCACTGTTCTGAGAAAAAAACAGAGTAAAGCAGGGTCTTAGATGAGATATTGGTCGGCGCAAGATGAGAAACAAGATTTTTTTTTATTATTATTTTCCTTTTTCGCTGTCGCTTTTGCGGCTTTGGAGATAACAATGTCTCCTTTGAATTTTCAATACTCCCATTTTGTTGCTATTTAACATTATTTTTTATTTTTTATATTTTACCAAATTATAATATTTTTTTATTATTTTTATATAAATAGATATATAATTAAAAAAAACTCAAAACTGCAAAGTATTTAAGCATTTTTTTTAATAAGAAAAGTATGTAAGCATTTAAACTCTCTCTATCAAAAATCAAAACATTGTGTTTGTCAATTGCATTTTTCGCTAGCCAATGATTAATTGCATCTTTGTTAAACTGGGTTAGGTGCGTATATGACATATCCATGTCACAGACTCACAGTTGTTACTTATGTATGATGGGAAAATAGGAATTAAGATTTTAGTGAGTGGGAATCCTATTCCATATTTTAAATAATATTGTATATTTTTTGGGGAGTGATACAATATTATAAAGGAATTTGAATCACTTATTATTATCTCTTATTTTATTTATTTTAAAATATAATAAATAATTTATAAAATCTTAAATTCTCTTATTAAATACCAATGGTTAAAACACTTAATGAAATTGTTAATCACATAATATCTATAAAGCATGGACACTGACACAAACACAGAACACGACATATACATAGACACACTGATACACTAAATTTTTTAAATTACACGACACGACACGACATATATTTATATATATAAGTAATTAAAAATCCATAATTTTTTATGATAATATTAAAAATTATATCATAATATATGTCATATGTGATAATATTTTCTATTATTTGTAATGATAAAGTTACAAAAAATTAATTTTGTACTTTGAAGTTTATAAAAATGTATCATGTGGGTGTCGTCCGTGTCTGACACAGCGACACGTTGTCAAAATGAAGTGTCCATGCTTCATTATAAATTAGACATGATTACATACTATACTCATAAAATACATGTCGAACTATATAATATAATAATAAAAAAATGTTAGGCTCTCATTTTTTTTAGGCGGGGTCCATTCTACTTTTGTACAAAATAGACTCATTCTTTAATTTGGGTTTTCTTTTTAAAACATAATTTCAGAACTTCTTTCTCACTTTTATCTAAGTTAAACCAATAATTTAAGATAATAAAAAGAGATATTTTAAGTAAAGAAATAAATAATTCCCATAAAGCTTTGAAAAATATTTAAAATAAAGTATAACTTAATAATCAAAAGAATTGTTTTCTAAAATATGTGATATTTTCACAATTTATTCAGATTTGTTACAATAGTTTAACTTTTTTCTTACCAATATTTAAGTGTATATAGTTTGATTATCTTTCACTTAAAGTACATCAACATTTTCACTTTTGTTATGAAATATGTGAAATAAGAATATTCAGAGTAGAAAGAAAAATAGGAGGAGAGATAGATTCTATTATTCAATTAATCTCTAACCTTTACATCAACTCACATCAATTATAACATATAATAATATATAGTATAATTTATATAATATAAAATAAATAATAAAGGAGCTTTTTGGGCTGTGTTTAAAGAAAGTTCAAACCTAGCTTATTCTCTTATTCATACTTTTTGAATTTGAACATGTTTTTTTTAAACTTTTTTGAACTTATATTTCAACTGTTTAAAGTTGAGCTAATCAACTAGGTGAATTTTTAAACTCACCGTAAGTGTAATACAAATGTCAGTTTATGCATATTCTCACACAATTAATTTATTGATGTGAAATTTAAGGATAATCAATATATCTATATCCAATAGAGAGACTTTTAAATTTTGTTTCATGAGTCTCAATATGAATTCAGGTCTAATTTCAATGAATTAAAGTTGGAGTATGTTGATGTCTTACCTGGACCACATAACTTTGCTACTTTGGAAATAATTTATTTTTTCGACAAAAAAAGGGGGCCAAAAGATTGGTGTAAACAAAATCTGAATTCTCAAATCTCAAGCAATACTAATAAAACTCATGGAATTAAACATATAGAGTTGAAAGGTTTGAGGGTTTAGTTAGGGGTAGGTGTTGATGATTTATGAAGATACAAAGTTCACATGATGTGCTCATCCGATGCATTTATATATAATGAGACATGGAGGAGAGAATATTCTAGTAGTGACACTGGCACATGCTAGTGAGTAGTGACTCGCGACTGTGACCCCATTAATATAGGGCTCCATATGTCTTTCGGGCCTTCATCCTCTAAAATATTATTTCATGATTCACGATCAAGTCCAATTTTTCTTCGATAAATTAAAAAAGTTTCCTTTTAATATTAAAAAAATATACTTTGTCTGCATTTTATTGCAGAAAATCCGCTTAACCCGCTTTCCGGATCTTTTGTGGCTATCCATATAAACTTTTGGAGAAATTACATTCAATCACCCTAAACTGTACCCTCAATTATAACGTCTCTAACTCTCTATTGATCTAGGAAGATAATAATATTTTTTTTTCTTAATTTATTAATATTGTAGTACTGTCTCCTCATCATGAGTAATTCGGTTATCTTCCTATCTTTTATAAATCTCATTTATAGTTCATAAAATAACTAGTCAAATAATATAATCACTCATTTTTTTACGTACAAAATTCTTTTTTTTTCTAATTTATAATAATCCCCGAGGTTTTAGATGCATATGCCATATTTATTCTCATGCATATTATGAATTTATGTGTGTAATGATGTATACATGAGATATATATAATTGGTAATGAACACAAAACATAGGATACTTAATTTTAAACCATAAATATGCGTAGGATATATATATAGCGTTTGGGGCTTTACGGCAGAATAAAGGGTCATCTACCGACAAAGGATCACCCTAGCTGGCCATGCTCTTGTATAATCTACACTTCATAGTCAGTAATTATAAGTTCTTCACATTCACTCATTAAATCAAATCTTTTTCTTTTATTAAAAATAATTATTGAAAGGTCAAGTGATATCACGTATAGTAATGTGAATATGTGCCACTAAACTCCACCACAATTGGTGTACTTATTAATTAATCATAAGAAATATACATATCTATGTTTCCGTTCTTCACTTTCTCAATGTGATATAGGGGTGTTCAAAACTGAACCAAACTAATTTCACCAATCCAAACTAAACTAAACCGAACAAAACTGATCAATTGAGTGATTTGGTTTTGTTAAAAATGCATAAAAATTGGATGGTTTAGTTGGGTTAACAAATTAGACATACAATTAGCCGAACTGACCGCTAGTATTTATATATAGCTATTTTTACTTATATTGTGTTATATGCGATTACATTTCATAAAAAAAAAAATTAATTTTTTATCATCATTTGATTTTATTATATTTTTTTTATTATGTTATCTTATTGAATCATAAAATTTGATTTATCTTAGACAACAATTAACAACTTATTCTTCGTTATACAATATTATTCTCTCAAATCTCTAATCTCATTTGTCATTTTTTTATCTATTCTATAAATTAGACTTATTACTCCAAAACACTATTTTTTCTCTCTAGTTTTATAATTAATTAATAAAAATAACTAATAAACTTTTTAACCGCTCAAACCGCCTATTTATTAGTTTGGTTTGGTTAAACAAATTATTTTTAATGAATTACTTCAAACCGATGTGAGCGGTTCAGTTAAAAATTTGGTTCAAAATTGCCCAACCCACCCATCGAACACCCCTAATGTGATATGCAACTATATACGTATAATTAGGAGTGAGTACAGACGACTGAATTTATATTTTGTATTTTCAAAAAAAATATTATATTTTTGTACATATAGGTTAAGTTGGGTCAAATTAAATTTATTATTTTTGAACTTATCAATTCGAATCAAGCCATCTTATAAATAATTGGTTGAGTCGACTTGAGTTTACAGGTTGACTTTTTTTAAAAAAATAAAATCATACTAAATCAATATATTTTTATATATCTATATATAATTTAAATTAATTAATTACATATAATTAATAATCATAAATTTTTAAGTATTATAGACCACAATATAAATATATAATATATAAACGTAATAAATTAATTATATCTATATAATTATTTAATAAATAAGTAAACAATATATATTTTGACTTTTAAAAGTCACAACTCGCAATTCAAGCCGCATGTACATAGTTCCTAAAATTCAGAAATCAACCCAACCCACATGTGTTGATTCAATTTTTACATATGCACTAATTAATTTGAATGATTACTCACCCTATATATATACTTCCATCTTACTAAAGCGACCAAACAAGAAAGTATATTTACGTTCAAGCTTTGTAGAAAAGTATATTATCTAGAAGTGAATTCGGAATAAAGTATATGATAAGAGAGAGAGTATTATTGGAGAGAGAGAGGAGCAAGTTGAGGAATTTACTTTAGAATATCTGTATATGAGAAGATTTGGTTAATAATTATGAGATGCATGGAGAAGAGGTTGGAGGGTGGATATGGATTCGAAGTTTGATTGCAAATTACAAGGAAGAAAGAAGAAGTGGTCCTATAAGGAGCAATATGGACAAGATCCAACATCCTCGCCTACTATAGCCTTTCTTTTAATCTGTTTTCTGTATTATATATTACTCAACTGTCTACAACGTACAACACACATCTTTTTTATTTAACCAAATTCGGATTCTCAAAAATAAAGTATATATATAAGAACTACGTAAAATCTATAAAATATTGTGTAAAATAATTAGTTTTTTGTTTACATGTAAATGTCATATAAATTAGTGACTCTATGATAAAGTATTTTAGGAGGTTCAAGATTTTTCCGAGACATCAACGATGCCTTATTTGTGGGGGACCTAATCATTCTTTTTACAAATAAAATATATTGACGCGTCTATCACACTGGAACTATGGGCAGAATAGAATATATATTTTACAAGATATATCGTCTTCATCATATCATGTCCTGATCACTCTAGCTGCAATACGGAACTTTGATGGCATGGTCCAAAAATCATACATTTAATTCGATTAGGAGGAGCTTTAGGTAATTGAATTGATGCTCTTTTTTGAAGTGACAGCTATAGCTGTCTCAACTCTCAAAGAACGAACAATCTGAAAAATACATTTATTAAAGTATTTCAACGATAAAATATATATTGTTAATATCACATTTTTGTCCTCAAATTACAGGGTAAATTTTATTTGAGTCTTAAAACTTATTTTTGTTTTATTTTGATCCTCAAAACTATCACATTTTTCTGTTTTGATCCTCAAAATGTGATTTCATCTAGCTTGTATAATTATTCTACTTACAAATATTAAAATAATTTCAATCTATTAAATATTAATAATTTATATGCTCATATCATGACATATTATTAATATAAAAATATAGCTTTTATACATTAAATAACATAAAAATAGAGAAAGAAAATATTTCACAATTCGACAATTTATTTATGTGACCTTGTGTTGCCTTTATTTGAGAGGAGCATATATTTTGAACCTATAACAAACGCATCGTCAAATCATAATTGACATCCGTTTTGCAGCATCATTTTGTTTAGGTTGTTGACCACTTGGTTTTCAATCCAGACTCTGACTCACTTCATGCTCTAGACTATGATAAGAGTCTTCCAATAGAAATAAATGTATTTATAAGATGTAATCCAGGACCTTATTTTAATGATATCAAGTCACTTTTCACTTGGACTAACCTCACATTAGTTTTGCAGCATCTGTTATATGTAAACTAATGACGTAAAATTTTTTAGGGATGACATATTTTCCATATTACATAATTTAGGGCAAATTCAGAGCGAATTGTATGAAGAGATGCATGAAGGAGTCTTTTCCAGGGAACACAATTTCGTTAAAACAGAAGCATTGACATACAACAGCCTACTCACATCTTTGACCTTACAAAATCAGAAAGCGCGGTTAAAATTAGCGCTCTCTATGCTAGTGATACCTCTTGCTTACCTTTACATCTGACACTACAGGGTTTGATTAACTTCGGTATTACCATTACCTTCCAGGTATTGCTTCACATGACTTTGATTTGTCTCGAATATGAATGGTACGCCCCTTACCTGCAAAATTAGAAATATATTTCATTTATGACTTGCGAGAAGTTGCCACAGTAACCAAATGAATACTTCACTTTTCCCATTTACACAGTATACTATAATGTGAAGTACATAAAATTAGATTGATTTAAAAAGAAAAAAAGAAACAGGACTCATATTATAAGGCTGAGACGGAATTTAAATCCAGAAGTACAACTTTCATGATTCCATGCATCTGATTCACCTTGTTGACATTGAGGATATCTGGTAAATAATTTTAAAAAAGTTAACGAATCTACTGCCCAATGGACTTGATTCCGCCAACAAATAGCAAGAAGATATGCAATTACAATATCACATAATCATACAATCCAGCATACACAAATATTTATCTATCATGCGAAAAAGTCAAAATGCTGTAATGCTAACTGCAGAAAACAGGATGTCAAGCATGGTAAAGCGATAAATACATACAAGACTAAGAGAAAGATAATAGCTTATAAGTCCTAATGGCTTACGTGCATATCTGGTTTTCCCAGCAATAGCAGACTATTTAGCATCAAAGGATTTGAAAGAACGAACTAAATCCGCAAGGAGATACATACATACAAGACTACTTAAAATGCTCACTGAAATTAGAGTACAAGGAACTACATGAGCATACCTCAATTAGACAACTTGAAGTAAGTTGTTGAGACTGACCAAGATGCACTTCTTTGTTATTTACCAAGATCGAACTCTTGCCAAGGTTTTTAAGGTGAAATGATCCAACTTTATCCATCTTTATAATTGCCTAAAAGATCAGCAAGGCAAAACATATGTAAAATGCAGAAGCCAAATTGCTTGCACCAAAGACAACAGCTTTTCATTTAAGATCACAGATTATAACATGTGAATGTAACAGTTTTAAGCAGAAAGATCATTCAGAGTACATGATCCAGATGAGATAAGAGAGTGTCCCTATGGTCCATCTATGATAACATGATAAAGGTAGATAGTTACAATTGGAAAATGTATCTACCTCCTGGGTCAAATAGGAGCCAAAAAAGAAAACATCAAATCTAGACCAGAGAATTTCCTCTCATGAACTTCATTGACCTGCTTACCAAAAGGCATTACACCTTAACCTCTAAAATTATTCGGCCATCTTTCCTTTCTTTCATATAGACAGATAACCTAATGAATTGGTGGAGCATTTACAGGTCCCCGCAACACTAAGCTAACCCGATTGGTTCCACCACCTGACTGCCAAGAGTGCACACTGCACAGGCTTAAGAATTGATGCTAAGTCTGTAGCAGAAAGTTGTTTTAAGTTGACAGGTAGCACGAAGTTGCTTGTATTGTACCATGATAAACAAAAACTACATACCATTAAGGCTAAAATGCTAGTAAGTCCTTTCCAACCTTGAATCTTTTGGCAAATTACTACTTTAGTTTAAATTTTGGCTATTTACCCAAGTAAAAGGGGCAACGGCTAAGACAAACTTGTTAAAGTTGTGAAAGTTCAACAATGAGATGCAGTTAATACATGTGTTATCAGAACGTACAAAAGTACAGCATGATAGTTGCTGCCACATGATCATACAAGTCAAAGCCAGTAAAAATAACTAACCTGCCGTCGAGATATTTTATTAGCATTTGTTCCTTTGCTCAGGTCAATGTCAACAAGAACATCTTCTGTTGAACGACCAAGTATAACCTGCAAAAGAAAAGGCAAAGAAAAGGAAAGAAAGAAAAAATACATTGACCATCATTAACAGCATTGCGAAATGTTCGGATTTAATTTGCACAATCAACTTCAATTAGGTACAATCACATGAGAAAAACCCACATCCATTCAACTATGATTACAATAATAATAATGATTCACAAATCAATTATTTTTGTTTCTCCAAGCTCAGTTCTTCACATGTAACAATAGTATGTGTCAATTCAGAGTATTTTTATGATACATTTACTTGCAATTGTAGAAAAAAATATATATGGAATTATGAGCTTATAGAATCTTCGAATTTCATCATAATTCACTTCGTAATTTAATCACATCACAGCCTCAAGTCATGAACAGAAACTGAAAAAAATTACTAATAAAGAAAAATATACCACAGGCTTGTTATGATTTTGAAAATCAACAAGATTATAATGAACATTATCTCAGTAGTACATACGTCATGCAAAATAGTTTTCAGCGTTTAAATACCTCAGGTTTCTTTATATAATGCCTTGAGTGGCGACCATATAGAATGGCAAAGGCTCCATGAGAAGAAATGGCTCTTTGTATATGAGAATGAGCACTCTGTTCCAGCCTTATGATAGCTCGCTTAGCATCCTCATGGTGATATCTTAGTACTAAATTGTAGAAAGAATATAGTTAAGCTATGATACTAACATAAAGATGAAAGAGACAATGACAACTCATGCATATTCCCTTCACACAAACATGTCAAAATGACATTGGAAATGTGAAACAGAATGTGCAAGTGATAAATATAGCATGAATACTGAATAATGTCATCACTTGATTTTAGTCATATTCAGTATGAAGAACATAATCATATCAATATAAAACTCAAAGAATTAGACAAGCATATTTATGGCCATAAGCTGATCTGGAAAGTTTTAAGATATTTAGGAGCCCTAGAGTACAATCATGTAAAAAATAAATAAATAAACAATGACATGAACTATGCTCAGCAAGAATCACTGTAAAGCAGTGAATGCTATTTAGTAGGCTATCAGTCATATTAGGTTCCCTTCTCAGCAAAAACTGGATGCCAAACAACATAAAGCAAGCAGCAACAATCACAAGGTTACGTCTAAGTAATACCTTCATCACTATAACATAAATCCTGGTCATCAGGATCCAAGTCCATATCAAGTATCTGTCAGAGGAATAAAATAAATCAGAAATACTTAATAACAAATACACAAAAGTTAAGGCTAGTTGTTAAATGAAAGGAAGGTATTACACGCCTTACCATTGCCTCTACATCAGAATAATAAGGAACATCATCATCACTCTCTATGTATTGCTCTTCACGATCTGATGTTGGAGGATCTGCCACCATCTTGGACTCAACAACTGAGGTTCCTGCTTCCTCATGTGGCAATTTTTTATCTTTAATTGGCTTAGCCATGTCTTGTTCATTTTTTAAGCTAGAAGCATTAGAGTGAGAAAGGCCTCTAAAGCTATTAGACAAATGGGATGCTTTTTCATTGAAAGGATCTGATAAATTAATGCCTAGATTCTTCGCTAAGCCAGTATTGGCAGCACCTTCCTTTGAATTTGAATGTACAACAGCATCAACGCCTGTGTTTGCTGACTGAATTTCCCTGGGACCACTAGAATCCATACCTGCACTCCTGGAAGTTGTCCATGGAGCATGACTATTAGGCAACTCACGTTTCACCTTAGAACCACCCACAGGTCCTGGAAAGGGAGGAGATCCCACCAATTGAGAAGATAAATGAGATTCTCCAGGAGTGTTTAGTTCCACCTGCTTCATTATTGTACCTCCTCCAGCAGTTCTGTGCTGATGTCCGAAAGCATCCCCTGATGACGAAATTGGTGTATTGCCTTCCCTAGCAGTCCATTTAATTGAAGAGGGAACAATTGAAGGGGGCGCATCAAAAGGTAGGAAAACATCCTCATTTGATGGAATTTCTGGGTCCTCAGTATTTAATACACAGCAAATAACTCCATTAATTAATTCGGGATATCGAGGGTCTCTGGCTGAGGCATAAGATGGAAGTTTGACCTCTGATTGGGGAACTACTTCTACATCACTAGATCTCAACACGATGTTATCTACTTCAACATGACAAGGACCGGGTGGATCTTTAACCTGTGAATCTGAGGCCACCGGTGTGTCTGTTTGAGTTATTGTAGGCATCTCATCTGGACACACATCGTTTGACGAATTTAATAAAAGTGAACTTAAACCATCATAATAAGTCTTATCAAAATCGCCTTTCCCATCAACATCCATCAAATAAAGTTCTTCCTCATTAGTGAAGTTCAAGAGAGAATTGGACAGTTCTGCCAAATAAGCTTCCCCAGAATCCGTTGAATCTTTAACAGCATCATACGGCACATCAGCTTCTTGAATGCCCTCGTCTTCTCCCCAAATTGGCAATTCAGGAATTGGAGGTAACTGCAAAGTATTAAATGAAGTTTCACACCCTAAATCAGGTGAGTTAAAGACATGGCTTCCATCAAACCCAGAACACAAATTTCCAGGGTCACTGTTGATCTGATGAAATGTTGACAAAGGTAGTGTTGACAAACTATCATCTCCCATCAAGCTATCTATAGGCACTTCCTTTGGACAGGGAAATTCCTCAACACCTCCATTAAAAGGCATATGGTCTCCAAGCATTTGAGTTTCTCCTTCAAGTATATTCTTTTGCTCAATTGAAAAGTCCTCTTCAACAGGGTTTTCAGCTCCAGTGTAAAAGGCATGAGTAGTAACTTCAATAGCTCCAAGATTACCATCCATCAAACTTTCTGGAAAAGTACAATGAAGATGATCAAAATTTGATCCTTCAAATCCAAAATGGTTCAGGGCACCTTCAGGCAAAAGCTCAACTTCACCTCCTTCGTTGTTGTTATTTTCAGGCTCCATAGGAAAACTTAAGTTCATGGAATTAATTGTATCATTCAAGATTCTCTTACGCATAGCATAGTAAGAGCTACGAACACTTTCAGCTTTCCTCTTAACAGGAGCAACTTTTCTTTCCTTTGAATGTCCAAACTTACTAAGTTTTGATGGGAGAGGCAAAGCAGAAAGCTCAACATTATTCATGCATGCAGAAGCTTCTTCAGAAACAACAGGATCATAGAGTAGAGAGTACCAACGGTCTTGTATTTCTCTAATGGTAAATCTTCGAGAAAACTGCACTGCTCCCTTTGCAAGTGACTCTAAGGAAGCACCAGCCTGCAAGTAGATTATTATACATTAATCCAAGTCAGATAAAACCATGGTTGACAGTGAAGTTACTAAATTGGCTTCCAATAAGCGTGAGATAATGTCATTATAAAGCAGGATATAAGCCAGAAAAGAAAATAACAATATAGATTTCTTCAAGTAAGACATAATACCTAGGAAACAAAAACTTTTATCTTACAAATTCTATGGACATTTTCCTTTATAATTCCGGAAGGAAGAAGCAAGACTAAATAAATTTCCCTGAGACCACTAGCCCCAATGACGCAGAACAGTTCCCCTTCTTTAAGGTTACAAATGAACTCTGCAATTAACAACTAATTGCCTTGATCTGACACATATTACATGTTCCCACGCTTAAAAATAAGTATGCTTATCATATTGAGAGGTATTTCCTGTCACACATTATACGTTTCAAGGTTTTAAAGACACCAAGCCTATCATCTTGAAAAGTATTTCCCGTCCGTGTCCGGCACGGTTCAAACTCCTTGATTCTTGAATTAGAAGAAGCACAATGACCACAAAACAAGGACACAAGTGAACAGCCGCTACAAAATGCAGAAGATAAGAAGGAACTAGATGCCGGCTGAATCGAAAGCCATGACGAAAAAAAGGAAGAAAATGGCAATTGGAGAAAGAAAAACTGTACCTCAACGGCATTCTTCAACAAAAGATCGTCTTCGGGAGTCCAGGAGACGACTGTGGCTAGAGCTACCATGCTTGAAGTTCACCAAAACAGTCTTCGTCTGAGAATATCACTTTCCTAAGAAAGAGCGCGCTAGCTAGTTTTCGTCTTTTCGACGAGAATGATGCTTGGAAGGGGAAAGGAAGGGTTTTAGGAAGAAGAAAGGAAATAAAATCTATTTTATATAAATTTATTTATTTTTATTTTTTTACTAAAACTGTTCACTCCTCCCAATATTGACTGGTAAAAATAACATTTAATGCTGAAGATAAATAATATACTATTTTCTTTTTCAGTATATTTTTAATTTTTAATTATTTGGTTTTATTTGAACTTTCAAAATTGTAACAATATCATTCAAATATCAGAATTTAAGTATATACTATTATATTTATGTTTAAAAAGGAACATCTACCACAAATAGAAGTTTGATTATTTACATGCCTCCCTCAAAATTAACATACATTCTCTTTATATTATGCTATTAATTTAATTTAAAAACTTACAACTGTTATAACAATATTATTCATAATCATTGATCATTATGAGTATTAATGATTTTTAAATATTCTTAATTATCCAATATTTTTTTAATCATT
>QANZ01052556.1:59099-89826 GCA_003254925.1 Chamaecrista fasciculata | reverse complement strand
TTTTTTTTGTTATGTCATAACTTAATGAACATAGTGCTGCCATTTTCCAGATATTATGAAATTGGTAATTTTTTTTATATTAATTATAAAATTAATAGTAATTAAAGGTCAAACCGCCCAAACCAAACCGCTAAAACCGCCATTATATTGGTTTGGTTTGATATTTTTTTTAAACCGAACGGTTTTAGTTTTCTCCAAACCGAAGCGAGCGGTTCGGTTTGAAAAATCATTTTAAACCGCCCAAACCGCCCAACGAACACCCCTACTAATAAGGTATTATATCATACAATTAATACATAAACGGGAGATACCAATGAAACTGTTAAATTTTCTTTACTTTGCCAATTTTTGCAGATTAAATTATGGATAATAATAATAGGCGGCAGTTGTAACCGTTGCAACGAATAAAATATAAAAAAAATACCAGCAACAGTTTAAAACTATTGCAAGAGTTCAAAAAATAAAAAATAAAAAGTGTCTGCAGGATACCATAAGATCACATTTAAGATCACATAAGATCACAATTACTTTCTTTTGGATACCATAATTCATATCTTTCTGTACCTGCAAGATACTTTAAGATCCTTTTCACAGCAATTAAGTGCGATTCCTTAGGATCACTTTAGAATCTCGCACATAAGCACACCGAAAACATTATATCAGGCCTACTTGCAGTTAAATACAATAATGAACCAATCATACCTCGATAGATCTTTTGATCTATACTTTTACCTTGCGGATCCTTATCTAGTTTGATTGAGGAACTCATAGGAGTTACATATCCTTTAGCACTTTCCATGCCATACTTCTTAAGGAGTTCCTTGGTATATTTGGTTTGGGATATGAAGATTCCTTCCTCACCTTTTTTGACTTGTGATCCAAGGAAGAAGCGCATTTCTCCCATCATGCTCATTTCAAATTCGTTAGTCATAACTTTGGAGAAATCCTTGCACAATGACTCATTAGTAGAACCAAATATAATATCATCAACATATATTTGAACAACTAGGATATCATGATTATTATGCTTAATAAACAAAGTTGTATCTGTTTTTTCTTTTTCAAATCTTTGATCTATAAGAAATCCACTTAATCTTTCATACCATGCTCTAGGTGCTTGTTTTAATCCATATAAAGCATTATGTAACCTATAGACATGATTTAGTTTTTCAACACTTTCAAAACCTAGGGGTTGTCTTACATATACTAGTTCATTTATGTACTGATCAACCCTAATATGAACAAGTTAATTGGCCTTCTTTTAATATGTTTAAACTAATAATATATTATAATTAGACCAATTAATATGCTAAGGGTTGCACTAAGGTGTGGCGTAATAAAGTGGATAAAATAGGTTAATTAGCGTTTATTAATGGTATTTTATAAATAAGTGCTATTTAATGGGTTTTTAGTGTTTCAGATATCCAAACAGGGTCTAACCAAAGGGAATCATCTAAGAATCAACGAGAAGATACCAAATCGCTCAAGATACTCGTGTGCCGCCGACACAAAATAGGATTTCCTGCGGCACACGTATCTGAGAGGAGTATGATGTCAGCAAGTAACTTTTAGCGCAAAAATAGGATGAGTCATTACTTGAACCACCGGCCCAAGTGAAGAGTCCCACGACACACGCAAGTTAAAAGATCAAAGATATGATTTGGACGGCTAGGATTCAAGATATCAAGATACAACGAAGATATTCAGGATATTTCGTTGTGCCGCGAGTTTGAGCTGCCGGCCCATCCAACGACCCAAGTGCAAATCTGTTCCTTGACTTGTGCCCCAAGTAAATTCTCATGCCTATAAATAGAACTCGACATTCCACATCTTAATATGCTCAGAAACGCCCCAGCACCTCAACTAGAGGCAGAATAGAATATAATGTTGCCGATCCTCTTACGAAACCTCTAGCACGAATTGTACATGAACGCCATGTAATGTCGATGGAAATTAGACACATTAATGGATGTTCCTAATGTAGGAACAGTTTGATTAATGATTGTACCTAGTGCAAGTGGGAGTTTAATAGAGATTGTGCCCTAGTGCAAGTGCAAGTGGGAGTTTGATTAATGATTCCACAGTGGAATGGTGTTTCTGAGAGGAGGAATCGAACTTTATTAGATATAGTTCGATCTATGATGAGTCAAGTTGATCTTCCTCCATCCTTTTGGGGGCATGCTTTAGAAGCTGCTGAGTTCACACTTAACCGTGTTCCGTCTAAGGCAGTTGAGAAGACACCATATGAGATATGGACTGGAAAGAGGCCTAGTTGGTCTTACCTCAAGGTTTGGGGATGTGAAGTTTATGTTAAGCAACAGCCTAACGATAAACTATCTCCCAAATCTCTAAAGTGCTTATTTGTGGGATACCCCAAGGAAACAAGGGGGTATTATGTCTACTACCCATCTGACAACAAAATGTTTGTAGTTAGAAATTGATTCCTTTTAGAAAGGGATTTTGTTTCCAAAAGAAATAGTGGGAGTAAGATAGATCTTGAAGAGGTTCAAGATCCACAAGACACTCTAGAGGCGTAGACGGAAGCTAGAGAAGGGCCACAAGGCGTTGTGGAAGCTCCTCTAGTAGCACAAGGATCACAGAGGTCTGATAGAACACGTTCTCAAACTCAAAGATATGGATTTTTGATGACTGAGAACAAGGATGTGTTGCTCATGGAGCGTGGTGAGCCGACCACCTATCAAGAAGCTATTGTGGATCCCAACTCTAAGAAATGGGTTGAAGCCATGAAGGAAGATATGCAATCCATGGACGAGAATAAGGTATGGACCTTAGTCGATCCACCTGAAGGTGTAAAAGCCATAGGGTGCAAGTGGGTTTTCTAGGAGAAAACCGACATGGATGGCAACGTCAATGTCTTCAAGGCGAGGCTAGTTGCAAAGGGGTGTACTGAACTTCATGTTATTGACTATGACGAAATGTTTTCCTCAGTTGCAATGGTAAAGTCCATTAGGATCCTCGTTGCCATAGCCACATATTATGACTATGAGATATGGCAAATGGATGTCAAAATAGCATTCCTTAATGGAAGGCTGCCCGAGGATGTGTACATGACACAACCTGAGGGGTTTGTATGTCCAGAGGAACCAGAGAGGGTGTGCAAGCTTCAGAGATCCATTTATGGATTGAAGTGAGCATCATAGAGTTGGAATCATCGTTTTGATGAGGTAGTCAAAGAGTTTGGCTTCTTACAAAACCATGATGACCCTTGTGTTTACAAGAAGGTTAGTGGGAGCACGATTGTGTTCTTGGTGCCATATGTCAATGACATATTTCTCATTGGAAATGATATCCCTACCTTAGAGATTGTGAAATCTTGGTTGGGAAAATCATTCTCAATGAAGGACTTAGGAGAAGCTGCCTATATTCTAGGCATCAAGATCTATAGAGATAGATCTCGAAGGCTTCTTAGATTAAGTCAGAGTACATACTTGGATAAGGTACTGAAGGGGTTCAGTATGCAGAGTTCCAAGAAGGGATTCATATCGATGAATCATGGTTTGCCCTGAGCATGATGAGCCGGTTCCAACAAGACCCTGGTGAGGATCATTGGACCGCTGTCATAAAAATCCTTAAGTACTTGAGAAGGACTAAGGATGAATTCTTGGTGGAACTGATGTGTAATTGGTTACACAGATGCCCGTTTTTCCAAACCGACCAAGATGTTTTAAATCGCAGTCTGGATACGTGTTTCTCCTGAACGGTGACATCGTGAGTTGTAAAGGTTCCAAGCAGAGCAAGATTGCTGATTCTACAACAGAGGGTTTGTCGCGTGGAGACGCAGACCGTAAAACTAGTGTCTGAAGTATGCTTGGTGGTCACCCTGTGCAGACAGGAAAGACACCAAGTGGGATTAGGTCCCCACTGATTTTCCAACAGTGATATATATACTCAGACGTTATCACCTTGAGATGGTTGTCAGAGGTGATGTCAAGATATGCAAAGTAGCAATCGAGGATAATGTTGCCGATCCTCTTACGAAACCTCTAGCACGGGTTGTACATGAGCGCCATGTAATGTCGATGGAAATTAGACACATAAATGGATGTTCCTAATGTAGGAACAATTTGATTAATGATTGTACCTAGTGCAAGTGGGAGTTTGATGGAGATTGTGCCCTAGGGCTAATCATTTTATATGTGTAGACATATTGATTGATGATAAACTGAGTTTGATAGAAATCCCTGATTAATTATGTGATAATTAGTCTAAACTGTCCTTGGTCGCTCATACAAGTGGGAACTTGAATTGAACCAAGACCAGCATGACCTCGGTGTATAAAGATACGTGCACAAGATGCTTCACGAGAGTCATGGTGCTATGAGTAAGGGGTTACAAGTTGCTGGACCGACCCGGAGAGTCCTGCATGGGTTTTAGTCATGAGCTAGCCTCTCCTGTACACCTGTCACGATGCCCTTAGACCTGAGGTCTTGACTATTCCGGCATTGTAGTTGTCGAACTTTGGCCTAGTCCAACGTTGCCCGTAGCAGGGTAGCCATACAGGCTAGGTACGGGTTTGGTTGATTACTGTGCTAAGGAATGTGGTTGACCAAGATGGAATTTTGTCCCTCATCAAGATGAGAGATATTTAACTGGGCCCCTCGATGAGTCTGTCCAAGGAATGTGCGGCCGCACAGGAAAATGGGACTAACTCAGGAAATCGAGAAAGTTATGTTTGGATTAAGGATGACTTTCCCGTGCCTTATCCATGACCAAAATATCGTGTGACAATCGGGATTATGCCAAGGTGGTACTAAGGTTAAGTCGTTTTGGCGTTAAAGCGATAACTCACGTGTTTTGGGTAGTCGTGATGGCTTGCTAGAGTCCACTCTCGACTTGTGAGTCATAGAGATGGCTTGCTGCCAACTTCACGTGAGGCCTGCTGGGTCACACATGGGCAGGATCAAGATGCCGCAATGGGACATGAATTACGGTTAATTCGTGAGTCACTTTGGTGACACAATTTAAGACATAGTTGAATGTCTTTGGACATGAAATCTTGTCTTAAATAATATCTACGTTTATGATATTTAAATTTGTTAGACAAGTTTAAATATATTAATAGTTAAATAGTTAATTTGATTAATATATTTACAATTAGATTCTTGTTTAAAATATTAGGGAATAATAAATTAAATAAGCTTCCTAAAAGTTAGGAGATTATTGATTTATTAAATTCTTTAATATTAGAGGGGAAGATATAGAGGGTGGCGCCTCATATGTCTTGAATTTTATTAATGAAAATGTTTTGTTAATTAAATTCAAGATTTGAATTTGAATTCAAGATATGATTTTGATTTTAAGATTCAAGTTTGAATTAAAGATATTAGGGTAATATTTTAATTCAATAATATTAGGGAATTTGAATTCAATATTCAAATTTGAATTAAAGATATTAGGGTAATATTTTAATTCAATTTGTTAGGGAAATTAATAATTGGTTATAACTTCCTAAGAGTTAGGGTTGTTATTTTAATTATTAAATCCCTAAGAAAAGGAAGGAGGATGGCGCATGTAGGAAATCCAATGGGCACAATTTGATCTTGCATTTTGGTTTTCAAGATTGCATTTTGAATTTCAAATTAAGATATTAATGTAATATTTTAATTAAGAATTCAAATCCTCTGGACCAATAGGGATTGAGCTTTCAAGATTTATTTTTCAAGATTTGATCTTGAAATTTAAATTTGAATTGCCTATTAGTTTTGAATTATAATATTAGTGTAATATCAGAATTCAAGATTTAGGGAATCCCTATTTTCTTTATTATAATTCCCTAATTTTATGAGTTAGGAAATTAACTCTTTTTAAACATCACACCCTAGGCTAGGCGCTAAGTTGATCCTTAGGAAGAGAGAGAAAATCATTCTCACACTCTAGAGAGATGAAATTGGATTTGTTCTATTCTAGAGAGAGAAGTCGCCTAGTTCAAGGAGAGAGAGAGTGGAATTGTTCCACTCACTCATCTTGTGGAAATTTCGACTCAACCTAAAGGGTTTAGGGTTTGGTGCGATTTTATGTGAGAGAAAAGGAAGGAGAGAATTCGACCAAAGCCCTAAAAGGTTTAGGCTTGGCCGAATTTTGAAGGGTTCACCTCTTGACTTTTGGTTTTGATTCTTCAAGAAGGGTTCTTGAAGGTGTGCGCCACTTTCTTGAGTGTTCAAGAATTGTTCTTGAACATTCAAGAATCGTAGATATTGGTTCCCGTGTTCTCTTGGGAAGAAGAGAAGGAGGCTAGCACCTGGGCATCTGCCAAACTGCTCGTGTGGATCACCGGCAGAGGAAGGACACTTGGAGTGGACTTCTCGGAATCGCAGAATTCAAGCTCTCCGATTAATTTTTGGTAAATCACTTTTTCGTTTCCTAGCATAAACTCAATTAGTGGATCCTGTAGGAAATCACAAAGCTGCGTATAATTTTTAATTTTATTTTTGCTTCCCCTGCGCTCCGCTCTGTGATTTCCCAACAGTGGTATCAGAGCCACGCTATTTTGGGTTTATACTAGTTTTGGTGATATACATGAGATGTATGTTTTGAGTGTTTACCATTTTAATTGGTATTCTTGAATTTTGCAAATTTTATGTATGTGATACATAAGGAATCCACCACATTTTGTTTTTCGAACCAAATATAAAGTTGGTGCAAATTTTATGTATGTGATACATAGGAAAATCAATTGGATTGATTTAAAATTTTTCTTGAATTTTAAGCTCTTGGTCGAAATCCCTATGTATATATATAATTAAAATTGTTTTAATTATAATATTGTAGGCTGAAAATTTATTAAAATTATGAATTTTAAAATTTTTGGGTCAATAATTCGAATTCTTGAATATGATTCTTGAATTCTATAATTATTGATACAAGGCTTAATTTTTCAAGAAGGCATGTTAAATTGTACAAACCCTAATTGAACACATTTAAAAATCGGTTTTGTATGTGTTGTATGATTGCCGTGTTTGTATATTTATATATATGAATTGTTCATGTTTGTTTAAATATGGTGTTAGATATGGCTCTAGGACCTTTTGGTAAATACGGCCTCCGTATCGTCTCCCTAATATTCTCTATGTAATTTTATTTTTATACCTCTATGTTGATATGAGGTTTTTCCCATTGTATTTTATTTTTCTTTTTAGAAAAAATTCTCTCATTGGCTTGAGGGAATTTTAGGGTAGATGAGCCATATCTAAACACGGTTAATTTTATGCATTTAGTATTTTTGTATGAGATAGAAATTGGCGCTAGATGTATGTTTAGGGGTGCGATTTTAACATGCAAAGGTATTAAATTTTACGCAACAACCACGTATACGATACGAGCGTAGGATTTTGTATGAGATACAAAATTCGTGCACGTGTTTATATGTATATGATACATGGGAATAAACACTTGGCACACTCGGTTAATTTTAAAATTAGTTTTAAAATTGAACGAAAATAAATTTTAAATTAAACCCTTTTAAAATCTTAAGTTTTAATGCCATCAATAAAACATCCTGTCAAAATCTTGTTCATCATAGAGCGGTGATGGCCCTCCGCGACACGTATCTACTTTTACCTTGAGGAGACACGGGTGAATGGGAGATTCAACGTGACGCCTTGTTGAAATCTTGGTTTACTAGATGCGATGATCGCCCTCTGCGACACGTGTTTAGTGGGCCTTGATGATATAGGGTTTGGCTTCGCCCTCCTCGTCTTCATACGAGCTTGTGTTACCCTCTGGGCTTATTTATAATTGTTATCATGTACCTTCATTGAGTTCAAACACTCCTTATTTGGATAAGGAAGGTTTTACATGTGTAAACGGCAAAGGATGGTGTTCTATTTAGACGATGTTTATTTGCTTATGGTGATTTGCAAGATAATCATTACGTCTTGAAATTAGAACGACAACACGATAACAATATCTATAACGTGGATACCAAAAGGATTAAGATTAACGAATCAAATCCTACATACCTTTGGCATTGTCGTTTAGGCCATATAAACGAGAAACGCCTAGAGAAGCTCCATCAAGATGGACTTCTAAGCTCATTTGATTTTGAATCATATGATGCTTGCGAATCTTGTTTACTTCGAAAGATGACAAAGGCGCCCTTCACTGGACACAATGAGAGAGCACCTAACTTATTGGGAATCATACATAGTGATGTATGTGGACCCATGAGTACTCAAGCTAGAGGTGGTTACTCATACTTCGTTATGTTTACTGACGACTTCAGTAGGTTTGACTGTGGCTACCTAATGAAGCACAAGTCAGAGCCTTTTGAAATGTTCAAAAGATTCCAAAATGAAGTAGAGAACCAACTTGGCAAGAAAATCAAAGTCCTTCGATCCGATCGAGGAGGCGAGTATTTGAGCCAAGAGTTTGTTGATCATCTTAGAAGTTGTGGGATAGTCTCACAACTTACTCCTCCTGGAACTCCACAGTGGAATGGTGTTTCTGAGAGGAGGAATCGAACTTTATTAGATATGGTTCGATCTATGATGAGTCAAGTTGATCTTCCGTCATCCTTTTGGGGGCATGCTTTAGAAGCTGCTGCGTTCACACTTAACCGTGTTCCGTCTAAGGCAGTTGAGAAGACACTTTATGAAATATGGACTGGGAAGAGGCCTAGTTGGTCTTACCTCAAGGTTTGGGGATGTGAAGTTTATGTTAAGCAACAGCCTAACGATAAACTATCTCCCAAATCTTTAAAGTGCTTATTTGTGGGATACCCCAAGGAAACAAGGGGGTATTATGTCTACTACCCATCTGACAACAAAATGTTTGTAGTCAGAAATGGATTCCTTTTAGAAAGGGATTTTGTTTCCAAAAGAAATAGTGGGAGCAAGATAGATCTTGAAGAGGTTCAAGATCCACGAGACACTCTAGAGCCGTAGACGGAAGCTAGAGAAGGGCCACAAGGAGTTGTGGAAGCTCCTCCAGTAGCACAAGGATCACAGAGGTCTGATAGAACACGTTCTCAAACTCAAAGATATGGATTTTTGATCACTGAGAACAAGGATGTGTTGCTCATGGAGCGTGGTGAGCCGACCACCAATGAAGAAGCTATTGTGGATCCCAACTCTAAGAAATGGGTTGAAGCCATGAAGGAAGAGATGCAATCCATGGACGAGAATAAGGTATGGACCTTAGTCGATCCACCTGAAGGTGTACATAGGGTGCAAGTGGGTTTTCTAGGAGAAAACCGACATGGAAGGCAACGTCAATGTCTTCAAGGCGAGGCTAGTTGCAAAGGGGTGTACTGAACGTCATGGTATTGACTATGACAAAATGTTTTCCTCAGTTGCAATGGCCAAGTCCATTAGGATCCTCGTTGCCATAACCGCATGTTACGACTATGAGATATGGCAAATGGATGTCAAAACATCATTCCTTAATGGAAGGCTGCCCGAGGATATGTACATGACACAACATGAGGGGTTTGTATGTCCAGAGGAACCAGAGAGGGTGTGCAAGCTTGAGAGATCCATTTATGGATTGAAGTGAGCATCATAGAGTTGGAATCATCGTTTTGATGAGGTAGTCAAAGAGTTTGGCTTCTTACAAAACCATGACGAGTCTTATGTTTACAAGAAGGTTAGTGGGAGCACGATTGTGTTCTTGGTGCCATATGTCAATGACATATTTCTCATTGGAAATGCTATCCCTACCTTACAGATTGTGAAATCTTGGTTGGGAAAATCATTCTCAATGAAGGACTTAGGAGAAGCTGCCTATATTCTAGGCATCAAGATCTATAGAGATAGATCTCGAAGGCTTCTTAGATTAAGTCAGAGTACATAATTGGATAAGGTACTGAAGGGGTTCCAGTATGCAGAGTTCCAAGAAGGGATTCATATCGATGAATCATGGTTTGCCCTGAGCATGACGAGCCGGTTCCAACAAGACCCTGGTGAGGATCATTGGACCACTGTCATATAAATCCTTAAGTACTTGAGAAGGACTAAGGATGAATTCTTGGTGAAACTGATGTGTAATTGGTTACACAGATGCTGGTGGAGATTGTGCCCTAGGGCCAATCATTTTATTAATATGTTTTGAACATATTGATTAATTTATGGAGATAAATTAATGGTTATCATATTATTAGCATGTTTACTATGATAACAGTCCGTGATTAATATTGAGATAATTAATCTAAATCTATTCCTGGTCGATTGTTTTCGTTGGAGCGAAAATGAACTAAGACCGGCATGACCCCGATGTATAGAGAGATACATGCACTAGATGCTGGAACGAGAGTCATGGTGCAATTATGTAAGGAGTTACAAATTGCCGGACTGAACCGGAGAATCTTGCATGGGTTTTAGTCATGAGCTAGCCTCTCCTGTACACCTGTCACGATGCCCTTAGACCTGAGGTCTTCATTATTCCGGCGTTGTAGTTGTCGAACTTTGGCCTAGTCTAACGTTACCCGTAGCAGCGTAGCCATAAGGGCTAGGTACGAGTTTGGTTGATTGCCGTGCTGAGGAATGTGGTTGACCAAGATGGAATTTAGTCCCTCATTAGAGATGAGAGATATTTAACTGGGCCCCTCGATGAGTCTGTCCAAGGAATGTGTGGCCACACTAGTAAATGGGACTTACTCAAGGAATCGAGAAAGTTGAGGTTTGGATTATGGATGACTTTCCCGTGCCTAATCCAAGACCAAAATATCGTAGGGCAATAGGGATCAAGACAAGGTGGTACTGAGGTTAAGTCGTTTTGGCGATAAGCGATAACTCACGTGTTTTGGGTAGTCGTGATGGCTTGCTAGAGTCCGCTCTCGACTTGTGAGTCATAGAGATGACTTGCTGCCAACTTCACGTGGGGCTTGCTGGGTCACACACGAGCAGGATCAAGATGCCACGCTGGGACACGAATTAGGGTTAATTTGTGGGTCACATTAGTGACACCGTTTAAGACATAATTGATTGTACTGGGACATGAAATCTTGTCTTAAATAAATATCTATAGATATGATATTTAAATTTGTGGGACAAGTTTAAATACATATTTTAATTGTTAAATAGATAATGTGTTTAGTCTATTTACAATTATATTCCTGTTTATAATATTAGGGAATAATAAATTGGATAAGGTTCCTAATAGTTAGGAAATTATTGATATATTAAATTCACTAATATTAGAATAATGGGAGAGGAGGTTGGCGCCTCATGTAGAAGTATTTTAATTAATGAAAATGTTTTGTTAATTATAATCATGGCTTGAATTTGAATTCAAAGATTTGATCTAGATTTCAAAGGATTGAATTAAAAATATTAGGGTAATATTTTAATTCAATATTTATAGGGGAATTCGAATTCTAGGTTCAAATTGAATTAAAGATATTAGGGTAATATTTTAATTCAAGAGTAAATTACACTTTGGTACCCTGTGGTTTGACCCTATTTCACTTTGGTACCCTGTGGTTTGAAACTTGACACTTTGGTACCCTGTGGTATTCTCCATTAACACTTTGGTACCCTTTGGAGCTATTTTGTAATTTTAACCATAATAAATTTTACAAAAATTACATATTGACCCCAAAAAAATTTTAAATTTTTCATTTTAGTCCCTATATAATATGTATCCAGGGACCTATTTGTAATTTTTTGAAAATTTTTTGGGGTCAACATGTAATTTTTGCAAAATTTGTTATGGTTAAAATTACAAAAAAGCTCCAAAGGGTACCAAAGTGTTAATGGAGAATACCACAGGGTACCAAAGTGTCAAGTTTCAAACCACAGGGTACCAAAGTGAAATAGGGTCAAACCACAGGGTACCAAAGTGTAATTTACCCTTAATTCAATAATGAATAGAATTCAAGATTCAAAAAGATTGAGTTAAAGATATTAGGGTAATACTTTATTTCAATATTGTTGGAAAATAACAAGTTAGTTATAACTTCCTAAAAGTTAGGATTGTTATTTTGATTTATTAAATTCCAACATATTTTAAATGGGGATGGCGCATAACTTGGGGATCTTGGGAAGATTTGATCTTCCAATTTGATTCTCAAAGATTGCATTTGAATTCAAATTAAAATATTAAGGTAATATTTTAATTAGGAATTCAAGTCCTAAAATTATGACATTATAGTAATCTCATAATTATATAATTTGATAATCCTATAATTTAGGGATTCCCTAATTATAATTATCAAAATCCCAAACCCTATAAATATATAGCATAAGTCGAAATTCCAATAGGCCTTGCACAATAGGGAACTCGACTTTAGCCTAGCATACCACAAGAGAAAATATGGATTTTGGCTCTTGGTGAGGAGAGAGAAAACGCAACCTTGGTTTTCCTAGAGAGAGAAAGTGGCGCACAAACCTAAAGGAGTTTAGGGTTTGTGTGACAAGGTTGTGTGAGATCAAGGATTGGATCCTTGACCATAGGCGCCATCTTGTTCTTGGAGAATTCAAGAATTGTTCTTGAATTGAAGAACACCGTAGATAGAGGTCCCTGATTCACTTGGAGAAGTGAAGGAGGCTAGCACCTAGGCATCTCCATAACTGTTCGTGTGGATCACCGGCGGAGGGAGCACACTTGGAGTGGACTGCTCAGCATCGTAGACACAAAAGTCACCGATTGATTTGGGTAAATTTTCTAATCCTCTTGCTGATAATGAACCATATAGCGGATCCTTGGGAAAGAAATCACTTGTGTGCCTGGTTTTAATTTTATTATGCGTTTTAATTTTTTTTTGTTTCCGCTGCGTTGCGCCCCTTGTGATTTCCCAACAGTGGTATCAGAGCCACGCTATTTTGGGTCTGTGTTAGTTTTTGGTGATTATACATGTGATGTGTAATATGTGTTTACCGCTTTTCAATGGTATGCTAAAAGTGTTTTACGAAAGGATCCACGATAAAGTTTTGGAACTTATGAAATAGGTGCAAATTATATGTATGAGATACATATGGAATCAATAGGATTGATTTGGAAATTTTCTTGAATTTTAAAGGCCTAAGTCGAACTCCCTATATAATTATAAATAAAATTGTTTTAATTATAATTATAGTAGGGTGGCTGAAAATTTATTAAAATTATGAATTTTAAAAAAAATTTTGGGTCAATAATTTTAATTCTTGATTTGAGATTCATGGATTTTATAATTATTGATACAAAGGCCTAATTTCAAGAAAGGCATGTTAAAATTGCACAAACCCTAACTTGAACACATTTTAAAAATGGTTTTTGATATGTGTTGTTATATGCTGTGTTTGACATAATTATATGAATTGTTCATATGTGAATTGTGTGGTGTTGGATATGGCTCTAGGAGGTTTATTTGGTAAATACGGCCTGCGTGTCGTCTCCCTCTACTCTGTTGTAAATTTTACTTTCAGTTTATACCTCAATGTAACTGGGGTTTATTCTTTTGTAATTTTTTATTTCTTTTTAGAAAAGTTCTCTCATTGGCTTGAGAGAATTATAGGGTAGATGGGCCATATCTAAACACAGTATGCTTTACATTTAGTTTGTATGTGATGCGCTAGATGTATGTTTAGGGTGTAGAATTTTAACATGCTACTTTAAATATTACGCTACAACCACGTATACGATATGAGCATGGGATTTTGTATAGGATACAAAATCCATGCACATGTTTATATGTATGTGATACATGGGGAAATAAACATGTGGCATGACTCGTTTGATTTTAAAAGGAGTTTTAAAATTAAACTATAAAACGGAACATTTTAAAAATCAAACCCTTTTAGAAAATCTTAAGTTTTAATGCCGTCAATAAAAACACCCTGTTGAAATCTTGTTCATCGTAGAGCTGTGATCGCCCTCAGCGACACGTATCTACCTTGACCTTGAGGAGACACGAGTGAATGGGAGTTTCAACGCGACGCCTATTGAAATCCTGGTTCTTTAAATGCGGTGATCGCCCTCAGTGACACGTGTTTAGTTGGGCCTTGATGATATGGGATTGGGCCTCGGCCTCGTTGTTTTGGGCCTAGCCATTCACAAGTTTTATTGTGTGACTTAATGGGGTTATGAAAACGGTTTTGGACCTCAAGGTATTAGATTGGATAAGCATGCCATAATAAGTATCATACGATGATATAGTCCCATAAGGATCTAAGAGTCACATAAGATGTGATTGGTAAGGAGTTACCTACCTAAATAACCAAAGGGTGCTTGATCGCCCTCAGTGACGGTAAACTTTGGTGAAATATGGGTCTTAGCCACTAATAATAAATTTTACTGGGTTTTATAAAATGGTGGAGATATATATATTCTGCTAATTAAATTTTCATATCTTTAATTGTAGAATCAAATGGCAATTAATAGTTCAACATTTTCACTGCGATCTATCCTTGAGAAGGATAAATTGTCTATTACAAATTTCCTCGATTGGTTTCGTAATTTGAGAATTGTTCTCACCCATGAGAGGAGACTTTACGTTCTAGAAAAACCTATTCCCAAAGAGCCTGCCAAGGGCGCTCCAGGAGTTGAATGGAGAGCTTACGAGAAGCACTTTGATGACTCGCTGGAGGTCTCTTGCCTGATGGTGGACACAATGATTCCCGAGTTGCATGATTGCTTGGATACGTTGATGTCTTATGAGATGACAACACGTCTCAAGGAAATGGTCCGATACCAGATCAAGCAAGATAGATATGAGACCACTAAGGCTCTGATATCTCGCAAGATGGCTGAAGGTGCATCTGTTGGATACCATGTCATGAAGATGAGAGGGTACATAGATCACCTCGATAGGCTGGGATTTCCTATTCCTCCAGAGTTAGCAACGGATGTGATCCTAAGCTCACTGCCCAAAAGTTATGACCCGTTTGTCATGAACTTTTATAGGAGAGGATTGGAGAAATCAGTTTTTGAGCTGCAAGGAATACTCAAGTCCGTTGAGGCATCCATGAGTCAGAAAACCGAAGGGAAGAGGAAGGGCAAAGGAAAGAGGAAGGGAACCGTCCTGGTTGGTGACACCCAGCCAGTGGACGACCCTAACCTAGAACCTGCCAAGAAGGCAAAGCCCTCAGAGGATGCATTTTTCTCTTTCTGCCAAGTGTCAGCACACTTCATGAGGAAATGCAAATATTATTGGGAAGATCAAAAGAAGAAGAAGTGCTGTGAGCCCTCTACTTCAGGTATCTTTGTTATAAATGTTCTTTTCTACTTAGAACCACTTGGGTATTGGATACAACATGTGGTTCTCACATTTGATGTGCAGGGTCATCGCAGACAGTAGAAAGCTGAACAGAAGCAAGATGGACCTACGAGTGGACAATGGAGCAAAGGTTGCTGCCGTTGCTGTGGGAACATGCGAGCTTGATTTGCCCTTTGGGCTAAGTTTATTGTTATGTACATTCTTTAAAGTTCAAACATTGTTTCTCCTCCTTATATAGATAAGGAAGATTTTATACATGTAAACGTTAAAGAATGGTGTTCTATTTATAAAGATAATGTTTTGCTTATGTGATTCGCAAAGACTGTGTCTTAAAATAGAATGAAAATACGATAACAATATTTATAACATTGATACGAAAAGGATTAAGATTGTTGAATCTGATCCTTTATTCCTTTGGCATTGTCATTTATGCCATACAAACGAGAAACGCGTAGAGAAGCTTCATAGAGATGAACTTCTAAAGCTCAAATGATTATGAATCATATGATGCTTGCGAATCTTGTTTAAATTGGAAAGATGACAAAGGAGCCTCTTTACTGACCATAGTAAAAGGATGTCTGACTTAATGGGAAACATACATAGTAGGTGCATGTGGACCCATAAGTACCCAAGCTGAAGGTGGTAACTCTTACTAACTGCTTCAATAGGTTTGACTAGGGCTACCTATTAAAGCATAAGCCAGAGTCTTTTGAAATAGAGATTTCAAAGTGAAGTAGAGAACTAACTTGACGAGAAAATCAAAGTCCTTCGATTCGATCGAGAGGACATGTATTTGAGTCAAGAATTTGTTGATCATCTTAGAAGCTGTGAGATAGTCTCACAACTTACCCCTTCTGAAACCCCATAGTGGGATGGTGTTTCCGAGAGGAGGAATCGAACCCTATTAGATATGGTATGATCTATGATGAGTCAAGCTGATCTTCCGCCATCCTTTGAGGGGCATGCTCTAGTAGCTGCTGTTTTCACACTTAACCACTTTTCGTCTAAAGCAGTTGAGAAGACACCATATGAGATATGGAGTGGGAAGAGTCCCATAGTGTCTTATCTCAAAATTTGGGAACATGAAGTTTATGTTAAAGCAAGAGCCTAACGATAAACTGTCTCCCAAAAACTCTCAAGTGTATATTTGTGGGATACCCCAAGGAAACGAAAGGGGGTATCAAGTCTACTGCCCATCTGACAACAAAGTGTTTGTAGTCAGAGGTGGATACCTTTTAGAAAGGGATTCTTTGTTTCCAAAAGAAATAGTGGGAATAAGATAAATCTTGAAAGAATTCAAGATCCACAAGACACTTCAGAGGTGCAGACGGAAACTAGAGAAGAACCACAAGGCGTTGTGGAAGCTCCTCTAATAACACAAGGATAACGAGTTTCTGATAGAACACGTTCTCAATCTCAAAGATGTGGATCTTTGGTCATTGAGAGCAAGGATGTGTTGCTCTTGGAGCGTGGTGAGCCTACCACCTATCGAGAAGCTTTTATCATTGTTTTGATGAAGGCGCCAAAGGAGTTTGGCTTCTTGCAAAACCCTGATGAGCCCTATGTTTACAAGAAGGTTAGTGGGAGCACGATTGTATTCTTGGTGCTGTATGTCGCTGATATATTGCTAATTGGAAATGATATTACTATCTTAAAGATTATGAATCTTAGACGGGTAAATCACTCTCAATGAAGTAGTTAAAAGAAGCTGCCTATATTCTAGGCATAAAGATCTATAGAGATAGATCTCAGAGGCTTCTTGAATTGAGTCAAAGTACATACTTGGATGAGATACTGAGGGGGTTCAGTATGCAAGATTTTAAGAAGGGATTCATACCGATGAATCATAGATTGGCCCTAAGCAAGAGTCAGTGTCCCGAGACACTTGATGAGCAAGGGCGCATGAGTGGCATCCCTTACGCTTCGGTGATAGGATCCATCATGCTATACTGTACTTGACTCGATATGTCTTTGGCCCTAAGTATGACGAGCTGAGACCCTGTTGAGGATCATTGGACAGCTGTCATAAAGATCCTTAAGTACTTAAGAAGGACTAAGGATGAAATTCTTGATTTATGATGAAATTAATGTGTAATTGGTTACACAGGTGCCCGTTTTTCAAAACCAACCAAGATTAATTGAAATCGCAGTACGGAAACATGTTTTCTCCTGAACGAAGGCATCGTGGGTTGGAATGGTTCCAAGCAGAGCACGATTGCTGATTCTACAAGAATGGGTTAGTCTCGTAGAGACGCAAACTGTAAAACTAGTGTCTGAAGTATGCTTGGTGGTCACCTTGTAGAGACAGGAAGACACCAAACGGGAATGGGTTCCCCACTGATGTTCCGACAGTGATATATATACTCAGACGTGATCACCTAGAGATGGTGATATCAAGATATGAAAGGTAGCAGTCGAGGATAATTTTGCCAGTGCTCTTACGAAAGCCCAGCACAGGTCTTACATGAATGCCATGTATTGTCGATGGAGATTAGACACATTAATGGATGTTCCTAGTGTAGGAACAGTTTGATTAATGATTGTACCTGGTGCACGTGGGAGTTTGATGGAGACTGTGCCCTAGGGCCAATCATTTTATAAATATGTTTTGCACATATTGATTAATTTTTGGAGATAAATTAATGGTTATCATATTATTAGCATGTTTACTATGATAACAGTCTGTAATTAATTATGAGATAATTAATCTAAATCTGTCCCTGGTCGATTGTTTTCGTGGGAGCGAAAATGAACTAAGATCGGCATGACCTCGGTGTATAGAGATACATGCACTAGATGCTGGAACGAGAGTCATGGTGCAATTATGTAAGGAGTTACAAATTGCTGGACTGACCCAGAGAGTCCTGCATGGGTTTTAGTCATGAGCTAGCCTCTCCTGTACACCTGTCACGATGCCCTTAGACCTGAGGTCTTCATTATTCCGGCGTTGTAGTTGTCGAACTTTGGCCTAGTTTAACGTTACCCGTAGCAGGGTAGCCATAAGGGCTAGGTACGGGTTTGGTTGATTGCTGTGCTGAGGAATGTGGTTGACCAAGATGGAATTTTGTCCCTCATTAGAGATGAGAGATATTTAACTGGGCCCCTCGATGAGTCTGTCCAAGGAATGTGTGGCCACACTAGTAAATGGGACTTACTCAAGGAATCGAGAAAGTTGAGGTTTGGATTATGGATGACTTTCCCGTGCCTAATCCAAGACCAAAATATCGTAGGGCAATAGGCATCAAGACAAGGTGGTACTAAGGTTAAGTCGTTTTGGCGATAAGCGATAACTCACGTGTTTTGGGTAGTCGTGATGGCTTGCTAGAGTCCGCTCTCGACTTGTGAGTCATAGAGATGACTTGCTGCCAACTTCACGTGGGGCATGCTGGGTCACACACGAGCAGGATCAAGATGCCACGCTGGGACACGAATTAGGGTTAATTCGTGGGTCACATTAGTGACACCGTTTAAGACATAATTGATTGTACTGGGACATAAATCTTATCTTAAATAAATATCTACAGATATGATATTTAAATTTGTGGGACAAGTTTAAATACATATTTAAATTGTTAAATAGATAATGTGTTTAGTCTATTTACAATTATATTCCTATTTGTAATATTAGGGAATAATAAATTGGATAAGGTTCCTAATTGTTAGGAAATTATTGATTTATTAAATTCACTAATATTAGAATAATGGTAGAGGAGGTTGGCGCCTCATGTAGAAGTATTTTAATTAATGAAAATGTTTTGTTAATTAAAATCATGGCTTGAATTTGAATTCAAAGATTTGATCTAGATTTCAAAGGATTGAATTAAAAATATTAGGGTAATATTTTAATTCAATATTTATAGGGGAATTCGAATTCTAGGTTCAAATTGAATTAAAGATATTAGGGTAATATTTTAATTCAATAATGAATTAGAATTCAAGATTCAAAAAGATTGAGTTAAAGATATTAGGGTAATACTTTAATTCAATATTGTTGGAAAATAACAAGTTAGTTATAACTTCCTAAAAGTTAGGATTGTTATTTTGATTTATTAAATTCCAACATATTTTAAATGGGGATGGCGCATAACTTGGGGATCTTGGGAAGATTTGATCTTTCAATTTGATTCTCAAAGATTGCATTTGAATTCAAATTAAAATATTAAGGTAATATTTAAATTAGGAATTCAAGTCCTAAAATTATGATATTATAGTAATCTCATAATTTTATAATTTGATAATCCTATAATTTAGGGATTCCCTAATTATAATTATCAAAATACCAAACCCTATAAATATATAGCATAAGTCGAAATTCCAATAGGCCTTGCACAATAGGGAACTCGACTTTAGCCTAGCATATCACAAGAGAATAATTGGATTTTGGCTCTTGGTGAGGAGAGAGAAAACGCAACCCTGGTTTTCCTAGAGAGAGAAAGTGGTGCACAAACCTAAAGGAGTTTAGGGTTTGTTTGACAAGGTTGTGTGAGATCAAGGATTGGATCCTTGACCATAGGCGCCATCTTGTTCTTGGAGAATTCAAGAATTGTTCTCTAATTGAAAAACACCGTAGATAGATGTCCCTGATTCACTTGGAGAAGTGAAGGAGGCTAGTACCTAGGCATCTCCAAAACTGTTCGTGTGGATCACCGGCGGAGGGAGCACACTTGGAGTGGACTCCTCAGCATCGTAGACACAAAAGTCAACGATTGATTTGGGTAAATTTTCTAATCCTCTTGCTGATACAGAACCATATAGCGGATCCTTGGGAAAGAAATCACTTGTGCGCCTGGTTTAAATTTTATTATGCGTTTTAATTTTTTTTTGTTTCCGCTGCGTTGCGCCCCTTGTGATTTCCCAACAGATGCCCGTTTTTCCAAACTGACCAAGATGTTTTAAATCGCAGTCTGGATACGAGTTTCTCCTGAACGGTGACATCGTGAGTTGTAAAGGTTCCAAGCAGAGCACGATTGCTGATTGTACAATAGAGGGTTGGTCACGTGGATACGCAGACCGTAAAACTAGTGTCTGAAGTACGCTTGGTGGTCACCCTGTGCAGACAGGAAAGACACCAAGTGGGATTGGGTCCCCACTGATTTTCCAACAGTGATATATATACTCAGACGTTATCACCTTGAGATGGTTGTTAGAGGTGATGTCAAGATATGCAAAGTAGCAATCGAGGATAATGTTGCCGATCCTCTTACGAAACCTCTAGCACGGGTTGTACATGAACGCCATGTAATGTCGATGGAAATTAGACACATTAATGGATGTTCCTAATGTAGGAACAGTTTGATTAATGATTGTACCTAGTGCAAGTGGGAGTTTGATAGAGATTTTGCCCTAGGGCCAATCATTTTATATGTGTAGACATATTGATTGACTAATTTATGGATGATAAATTGAGTCGTTATCATATTATTAGCATGTTTACTATGATAGCAATCCCTGATTAATTATGTGATAATTAGTCTAAACTGTCCCTGGTCGCTCATTCAAGTGGGAACTTGAATTGAACTAAGACCAGCATGACCTCGGTGTATAAAGATACATGCACAAGATGCTTCACGAGAGTCATGGTGCAATGAGTTAGGGGTTACAAGTTGCTAGACCGACCCGGAGAGTCCTGCATGGGTTTTAGTCATGAGCTAGCCTCTCCTGTACACCTGTCACGATGCCCTTAGACCTGAGGTCTTGACTATTCCGGCATTGTAGTTGTCGAACTTTGGCCTAGTCTACACATGGGCAGGATCAAGATGCCGCAATGGGACACGAATTAGGGTTAATTCGTTAGTCACTTTGGTGACACAATTTAAGACATAGTTGAATGTCTTAGGACATGAAATCTTGTCTTAAATAATATCTACGTTTATGATATTTAAACTTGTTAGACAAGTTTAAATATATTAATTGTTAAATAGTTAATTTGATTAATCTATTTACAATTAGATTCTTGTTTAAAATATTAGGGAATAATAAATTAAATAAGCTTCCTAAAAGTTAGGAGATTATTGATTTATTAAATTCTTTAATATTAGAGGGCAAGATATAGAGGGTGGCGCCTCATATTTCTTGAATTTTATTAATGAAAATGTTTTGTTAATTAAATTCAAGATTTGAATTTGAATTCAAGATATGATTTTGATTTCAAGATTCAAGTTTGAATTAAAGATATTAGGGTAATATTTTGATTCAATATTATTAGGGAATTTGAATTCAAGATTCAAATTTGAATTAAAGATATTAGGGTAACATTTTAATTCAATTTGTTAGGGAAATTAATAATTGGTTATAACTTCCTAAGAGTTAGGGTTGTTATTTTAATTATTAAATCCCTAAGAAAAGGAAGGAGGATGGCGCATGTAGGAAATCCAATGGGCAAGATTTGATCTTGCATTTTGGTTTTCAAGATTGCATTTTGAATTTCAAATTAAGATATTAATGTAATATTTTAATTAAGAATTAAAATCCTCTGGACCAATAGGGATTGAGCTTTCAAGATTTAGTTTTCAAGATTTGATCTTGAAATTTAAATTTGAATTGCCTATTAGTTTTGAATTTTAATATTAGTGTAATATCATAATTCAAGATTTAGGGAATCCCTATTTTCTTTATTATAATTCTCTAATTTCATGAGTTAGGAAATTAACTCTTTTTAAACATCACACCCTAGGCTAGGCGCTAAGTTGATCCTTTGGAAGAGAGAGAAAATCATTCTCACACTCTAGAGAGAGGAAATTCGATTTGCTCTATTCTAGAGAGAGAAGTCGCCTAGTTCAAGGAGAGAGAGAGAGTGGAATTGTTCCACTCACTCATCTTGTGGAAATTTCGACTCAACCTAAATGGTTTAGGGTTTGGGACGATTTTATGTGAGAGAAAAGGAAAGAGAGAATTCGACCAAAGCCCTAAAAGGTTTAGGCTTGGCCGAATTGTGAAGGGTTCACCTCTTGACTTTTGGTTTTGATTCTTCAAGAACGGTTCTTGAAGGTGTGCGCCACTTTCTTGAGTGTTCAAGAATTGTTCTTGAACATTCAAGAATCGTAGATATTAGTTCTCGTGTTCTCTTGGGAAGAAGAGAAGGAGGCTAGCACCTGGGCATATGCCAAACTGCTCGTGTGGATCACCGGCAAAGGAAGGACACTTGGAGTGGACTTCTCGGAATCGCAGAATTCAAGCTCTCTGATTAATTTTTGGTAAATCACTTTTCGTTTCCTAGCAAAAACTCAATTAGTGGATCCTGTAGGAAATCACAAAGCTACGTATAATTTTTAATTTTATTTTTGCTTCCGCTGCGCTCCGCTCTGTGATTTCCCAACACATGATTTAGGTAAACATCTTATGTCACTGGTATAGACACAGTTAGTGGGACCTATGGAGGAGATTATACAATTTTTAATTTTACCTTTTCCGTTGCGTTTTGCTCCATAATCTCCAACAAAAACAAAGAGGAGAATCATGTGATGCAAGAGAATACTACCACTCACACATCTAATACTCTTGCACGCAATGACTCTCCTACCCCCTTACGTGACCTCGTAACTCATCCTGACTTGGAAGTGATCAAATCTCGGTGCGAAGAAAGTACTGATTTGGAGTTTGAGGAAACTCCAACGCTCTATTCCATTATAGACAAGGAATTGGAGCTAGACGAGGAAGATAGTGAAGATGAGGATTGGGAGGATGCGCAACAACCCGATCCTATTGGACCTAGTGATAATTACGTCAGTTATGCTGACTTAATGGACTACCTCGATCGCAATCATGACCACGACCCCGAAACCACATTTCATAACTATGCTCACGATGCAGTACTTGATGCATACACCGAGATTATGAGTAAGCGAAAAAGGCATGGTGTTGGAGCAAGTAGAAGAAAATCTAGAAGGAGACGAAGAATTTGCCAAGGAAAGTTTCAAAGATGGAGGTAACACGGCTTTGATTGATTATTCTAAAACTGTAACCCCTCTTCCCTTTTTTTGTGAGGAAACAGGTAAGCAATGTCGTGAGGAAGATGGAACTAAATTGGAGGACTTTGATCTTCTTGATTATGATGAAATTCTCCTCTCTACTCAAATATAAGTGTGGGGGAGGAAAGTAGATGTAGGTTTTAATTTCCGCCGTTATTATTTTGTTTCCGTTTTTTTTTGTTTCGTTTCATGTTGCTTTCATTTTTTTTAGGATTTAGTGTGTTGAAAACCCTCTTGGTGATGTTTTGTGTTTGCTAACCAATCCTATTCTCGTTATAAATTCAAAATTTTTCCCAATTTTAAATTTCCTATTTTCTTTCCCTTCATTTTATTTTATTGCCCTTAAGCATTGAAGACAATGTGTTCTTCTAAGTGTGGGGGAGAGAAGAGTGAAATTCACAATCTTACCTTAGTTCTTTACTCCTATTTGATTCTAACATTGAGGACAATGATAAGTTTTAAATGTGGGGGAGAGGAGTAAGTTAGAGTAACTTACATTTTGGTTTACCCAAAAATTTTACATTTTAAGGAACTATTTTGAAAATCTTTTAAATTTTAAAATTTAAAATTATTATTTTTGCCTACGTCAAATATCTCTCAACTTAATGAGAGACAAAATTCCTTATTGGTTAACCACATTCCTCAGCACGGCAAACAACTAACCCCGTACCTAGCCTGTATGGCTACCCTGTTACGGGCAACGTTGGACTAGGCCAAAGTTCAGCATCTACAACGCCGGAATAATGAAGACCTTAGGTCTAAGGGCATCGTGACAGGTGTACAGGAGAGACTAGCTCATGACTAAACCCATGCAGGACTCTCTGGGTCGGTCCAGCAACTTGTTGATGGAGATTGTGCCCTAGGGCTAATCATTTTATATGTATGGACATATTGTTTGACTGATTTATGGATGATAAATTATGTCGTTATCATATTATTAGCATGTTTACTGTGATAACAATCCTTGGTTAATTATGGGATAATTATTCTAAACTGTCCCTGGTCGATTATTCACGTGGGAACGTGAATAAACTAAGACCAGCATGACTTCGGTGTATGGAGATACACGCATGTGATGATTCTCGAGAGTCATGGTGCAATTATGTAAGGGGTTACAAGTTGCTAGACCGACCCGGAGAGTCCTGCATGGGTTTAGTCATGAGCTAGCCTCTCCTGTACACCTGTCACGATGCGCTTAGACCTGAGGTCATCATTATTCCGACGTTGTAGATGCTGAACTTTGGCCTAGTCCAACGTTGCCCGTAACAAGGTAGCCATATAGGTTAGGTACGGGTTTGGTTGTTTGCCGTGCTGAGGAATGTGGTTGACCAAGAAGGAACTTTGTCCCTCATTTAGTTGAGAGATATTTGACTGGGCCCCTCGATGAGTTTGTCCAAGGAATGTGTGGCTACACAGGGTAATGGGACTAACTCAAGGAATCGAGAAAGTTATGGTTTGGATTACAAGGATGACTTTCCCATGCCTTATCCATGACCAAAACATCGTGTGACAATAGGGATTATGACAAGGTGGTACTAAGGTTAAGTCGTTGATGTTAAAACGATAACTCACGTGTTTTGGGTAGTCGTGATGGCTTGCTAGAGTCCGCTCTCGACTTGTGAGTCATGGAGATGGCTTGCTGCCAATTTCACATGAGGCCTGCTGGGTCACACATGAGCAGGATCAAGATATTATAATGGGACACGAATTAGGGTTTAATTCGTGAGTCACTTTAGTGACACAATTTAAGACATAGTTGAATGTCTTAGGACATGAAGTCTTGTCTTAAATAAAATCTACATTTGTAATATTTAGATTTGTTAGACAAGTTTAAATATATTAATTGTTAAATAGTTAATTTGATTAATCTATTTACAATTGGATTCTTATTTAAAATATTAGAGAATAATGAATTGACTAAGTCTCCTAAGAGTTAGGGGATTATTGATTTATTAAATTCTCTAATATTGAAAGATACCAAGAGGTGGCGCCTCACTCTTGATTTTAATTAATGAAATATGATTTTGTTAATTTGAATTCAAGACTTAAATTTGAATTCAAGATTTAAATTTGAATTCAAGATTCAAATTTGAATTAAGATATTAGGGTAATATTTTAATTCAATTTTTTAAGGAAATTAATAAGTTGGTTATAACTTCCTAAGAGTTAGGATTGTTTTCTTATTTATTAAATTCCTATAAAGAAAACTAGGAGGTGGCGCATTCTTGGAGAATCAAATGCAAGATTTGATCTTGCATTTTGAATTTCAAGAATGCATTTTGAATTTTAGGTTAAGATATTAATGTAATATTTTAATTAGGAATTCAAATCCTCTTAACTCATTCCAACCAATGGGAAGTGTGCATTTTAGGTTTCAAGATATGATCTTGAAATTTAAATTGAGATTGCCTCTTAATCTTGAATTATAATATTAATTTAATTTTATAATCAAGATTTGGTGATTCCCTAATTTGAGGAATGGGACTCTTTATAAGCACCAACAAGTCGCCTATTCTAAAGAGGAGAGAAGGAGAAAGTCGCCTAACCTAAGAGGAGAAGAAGGTGAGTTTCGAACTAACCCTAAAACTTGGGGATAAAAGGCTGAGTTGTGTGTGAGTGTGAGGGGAGGCGCCAAAACCCTAGAGTAAGTGTGGCCAAGAAATTGGTTCTTGGTGTGCGCCACTTGATTCTTGAATATTTCAACAAGTGTTCTTGAAATTTCAAGATTGTAGATGGAGAAGAGATTGGAGGCTAGCACCTGAGTATCTGCCAAACTGTTCCTGTGGATCACCAGCAGAGGAAGGACACGAATCTGTGGACTTCTCGGAATTGCAATCGTTCAAGCATCCGTTTGATTTAGGTAAACATCTTATCTCACTGGTATAAACACAATTAGTGGATCCTGTGGAGGAGATTATAAAATTTTTAATTTTACCTTTTTCGCTGCGTTTTGCTCCCTAATCTCCAAAACTTGTAAGCCATTACATAATTGCACAATGACTCTCGAGAAGCATCACATGCGTGTATCTCTATACACCGAAGTCATGCTGGTCTTAGTTCATTCACGTTCCCACGTGAATAATCGACCAAAGACAGTTTAGAATAATTATCACATAATTAATCAAGGACTGTTATCACAGTAAACATGCTAATAATATGATAACGACATAATTTATCATTCATAAATCAGTCAAACAATATGTTCATACATATAAAATGATTGGCCCTAGGGCACAATCTCCATCACGCCATGCGTCGGATGTGTCGACGCATCCTCTGCATCCGTGCGGCCCGACGTACCTACTCGGCCTCGATAGTCTGCACTGACTTCAAAATCTGGTGCATGTCATCGTCGGCGGGTGCTGGTGGTGGAGGCTCATCTGGTGCTGCTTCCTCGGGAGGACGAGCTACGAAATCAGCTGGGTCCAATGGCGGGTCCTCCTCGTCGTCCGTGAGATCCTCATCACTATCCAATGGTCCGAGAAGGAGTGGCAGCTCAATATGCACTGCGTGTCGTCCTCAGAGCTCGTCACTAACACGCTCGTACTCCACATCCCCCTCATGATCCATATCCTCGTCGCCAGGCTGGGCCTCGACTCCAGCACGTCCATAAATGATGTGAATCAGATGTGGGAAGATAATAGCACGATCCTCGCGTGCCTGAGTCGCTGCTCCTAAAAGCTACCTGTAAATGAGGGCTGGAATGTCCACCCGGTACCTATGGTGGAGAAGGTACATGAGGACTGCGCGCCTCGCGTGTGCCGGTGCTCTTATGACATGTGGAGAGGATGTTGGGGGTGATCAGATGGAGCCACATGTGTTCGTCCCCTGTGAACTGACCACGACTCCAGTAGACAGAGCGGCGGCCCTCTGCCTCCCTGGAGGCTATGTACTCTCCGGGGTTGCATATGGTCCTGGAGATCATTTCGTCTGATACTGGAATCTCGCCTCGCTGGGCCATGTCCAGATGGCAGTCGAGGACAACAGGCAGCTCAAGTGTCTCCCTAATCAACTGGGCGGCAATGGCGACTGGTCTGTCGCGAACTGTGACACTGAGACTACCAGCTGCAGTTGAATGTCTCCTTTGGTTGAACCAATGGCTATAAATTTTTGGAACGACACTTCATGTACAATGGACTGTTCTTCGTGGGAGTGAAATTCCGCTCCTGTAAAATGGTACGCTGACGGGCGACAGCCAAGTGATTGACTGGCTGCTAACCTCTTCTCAATGGAGGCATCTGCAAAGGAATTTAGGATTGACAAATACGAAAATAGTTCAAAACTGATTAGTAAGATGTAAAATACATGACAGGATCCCGGGGAGCTCATTAAAAATCAGTTTTCCAAAAATTTTGGCTTTGCGCCGTCAATTGCGCCGGCGGCCCAAGCGGTGGCGTAAAGTACGCGCAGTGTGCGATTCCCTTCGCCGAAATCCACCATTGTTGTCCAAAGTTATACCTCTAATCTGACTTCTACCTATCCTAAATAGCCAATACAGCCCATATATCAACTAAATCATATGAAATCATGTGAAATCTTAAGGATTTGAGAGAGATTTTCAACTTAACGTTTATGTTTTGAATGATGGTGACAAGAATTGAAGAGGGAGGTCGCTGGTGAGGTTTCTGGTGAGGGACATGACGGTGGCGGCGAAGAGACACGAGAAAAGTGACGGGGAGACGATTTGAAGACTACGCCGCTGCCTTAGGGTTTGGTGGCAGCTCAGTCTGTGTTCGTCTCTTTAAAAACTAAACTGACAAACTTGCGCCGTCACTTGGGCCAGCGGCCAACGTGACGGCTCAAGTCATTTTTCCAAACTATGTCGTTTTCAGTGCGCCAGCCCCTCTTATCTGTGTCGTGTTCTTGGGCCGGTGGCCCATTCGACGACTGACCGACACTTTGTCGTAAAGTGCCAAATGGAGTCAAATTAAATTTATACTCAAGCCTCGCAAGTATAAACTATATTTATTAAAATATAGTATAGATGCTAACCCAAGGTCGAATCTCTTGCGGAACTTCGTGGTAAAAGACAACTATTATTTATATGAATGTCTATCAACTTAGGTGAGGCTATAAAGATAATTATGAGAACAATTATATAAAAGGAATGAACAATAAGATAAAGGTATCCTAGAGAATAATCATGAATTCTACCATCCTAGTTCATAAAGATATGAGATTGAAGTGTCACTTTAATTATGTAAAGAACCAAATTCAAAGATATTATTGAAACTACGAATATAACCAAGACCAATGGTGAAAGATATCATATTAAGAAGATAGGTAACTCAATCACACTGGATTACGAGGTATTTGTCAAAGCTCTTCGGGACAATCTATATTATTGTCACATCGGAACAATAAACAAACGTAGTTATCAATAACAATCCTAATTATGCAAACCCTAAAGAGTAACTTCATTAATCGTGAGAGAGACAAACTCCAAGAATGTCAAGGTCTCATTACTTCAACAAAGTCTGATCTACCAATTCATATAACTGTACTTCGAAATAAAACACTTAGTTCCAAGAGCAATCAATGAATAAACATAATTAAATAACAACTCCCTGGATTATGAAGAACGATGAACTTCAGCTTCCTTCATGATACTCCTCTAGGATTAGACCGTTTAGGCTCTCATGATGGAGAAACCTATTGACAACTACTCTCTAAATCTACTCTAATTTATTCTGCCACCAGTTGAGGTGTTGGGGTGTTTCTCTGATTGTGAACTGTGTTCTAAGCGTGTAATGGCGCTCTCTATTTATAGTGCTTAGTAGTGTGCTTGGTCCGCAAGTCAAGGGATGATTTTGGACTTGGGCCGTCGTCTGCCCAACATGATGGCGCACTGAAATATCTGCAATATTTCGATTATATCTTTGTATCTTGAATTCTAGCCGTCCAAAATATACTTCCATGCTTCGAATTAATCTGCGCCGCGAGATTTCCCTCTTGAGTTGTGCGCCGCGAGAATTCCTATTTTGGGCCGGCGGCCCACATGGCGGCGGAAGAATATCTTGTGCAATTTGATATCTTCTCGTTGATTCTAGATGATTCCCTTTGGTTAAACCCTGTTTGGATATCTGAAACACTAAAAACCCGTAAAATACCACTTATCTATAAAATACAATAAATAATCGCTAAATAACCTATTTTATCCACTTTATTATGCCATACCTTGGTGCAGCCCTTAACATATTAATTGGTCTAATTATAATATATTATTATTATAAACACATTAAAAGAAGTCAAATAACTTCTTCACTTTTGGGCTGATCAAATCCCCCACACTTAAGACTTTGCACTCCTGAGTAAAGGTACGAAGTAGAAGAAGAAAGAATATGCCAAAGAATCAAGGAACTTTCCCAAGTTCATGATTCAAGGCTAGCACATAGTCATAATCTAGAGCTAGAGAATTCACCAAGCAAGAAACTCAGTAAAGTAGTGCGATCTAATTTCTATAAGACCAATTCCAAAAGTGTATCGCTCTCCTCACTAATTGGGTATTTTCTCTCAAGTCATTCCTTAGACTAAGTTTCCTACCACAGGTCGGGTTGAAAGTCTAACACCAAATTTCCTTTCTTTCATCACCTTCATTTTATATGGCCTTCCCATTCATTACAACCCTATTAAAGATCTCTTGATTTTGGATAATTTAACACTTGTGGTGGAGACCTTGAGAATTTCTACAAGCCTATGGTAGGAAACTTAGTCTAAGGAATGACTTTAGAGAAAATCCCGAATTAGTGAGGAGAGCGATACACTTTTTAAATTGGTTCTATAGAAATTAGATCACACTACTTTACTGAGTTTCTTGCGTGGTGAATTCTCTAGCTCTAGATTATGACTATGTGCTAGCCTTGAATCATGAACTTGGAACTTGATTCTTTAGCATATTCTTTCTTCTTCTACTTCGTACCTTTGCGCAAGAGTGCAAAGTCTTAAGTGTGGGGGATTTGATCAGCCCAAAAGTGAACAAGTTATTTGGCCTTCTTTTAATGTGTTTATAATAATAGTATATTATAATTAGACCAATTAATATGTTAAGGGCTGCACTAAGTTATGGTGGAATAAAGTGGATAAAATAGGTTAATTAGTGTTTATTTATTGCATTTTATAGATCAGTGCTATTTAACGGGTTTTTAGTGTTTCAGACATCCAAATACGGTCTAACCAAAGGGAATCATCTAGAATCTGTTGGAGATTGTGCCCTAGGGCCAATCATTTTATGTATATGTTTTGAACATATTGATTAATTTATGGGGATAAATTATGTTGTTATCATATTATTAGCATGTTTACTATGATAGCGTCCTTGATTAATTATATGATAATTAATCTAAAACTGTCCCTGGTCGATCATTCACGTGGGAACGTAAATGAACTAAGACCAGCATGACCTCGGTGTATAGAGATACATGCACTAGATGCTTCTCGAGAGTCATGGTGCAATTATGTAAGGGTTACAAGTTGCTGGACCGACCCGGAGAGTCCTGCATGGGTTTAGTCATAAGCGAGCCTCTCCTGTACACCTGTCACGATAGCCTTAGACCTGAGGTCTTGACTATTCCGGCATTGTAGTTGTCAAACTTTGGCCTAGTCCAACGTT
>QANZ01052556.1:12521-51250 GCA_003254925.1 Chamaecrista fasciculata | reverse complement strand
AAAAAAAACAAGAGAAATACCAAACAAAAATACCCTATCTATACTTATACTATATTCAGAAACACAAACAAAAATATACATATATATATATATATATACTTACATATTTTTATACTTGCTTTGTTATGGGCATAGCACTAATTTCGCCCTGAGCCTTTATTCTATCTTGTTATGGGCATAGTACTAATTTTGTTCTGATTCTTTGTGCCTTTTTGTTAAGGGCATAACACTTTTGCAGGACTAAAATGACATGGCAAATATTCATCTTCTTCAACTCCATTCCGGGCCTGCATCTCTTTTTCAGCTTCTAGGCCTGCTTTAATGGAGTTTTGCCTTTCTTTTCATTTTGGGCTTTTTATTTTTCTTGAGGCCCCTTTCCTTTTATTTTCTGATATATATATACATAATTATATATTTTAGCTCAGTTTTTTTTTTAATTCCTTTTTGTTTTTTTTTATATTACTTATTCACCTTTTATTTTTACTCTTCCTATTTTCACTCTTCAAATTACATTTACCGTCCTGAAACCCTAGCAGAGCAAAGCCACACGAGCTTCCCTTTTCTTCCACCTTGACTCGCCGTGCTTCTTCCTTCCATCGCCGTGCTTGCTCGCTGGCGTTCTTGCTTCTCGTCGCGCGCTGCTCTGGCTCTGCTCGTCGCTGTTGTGGCGTTCTTCTGAGTTCGCTGCTTTGGAGTTCGTCGCTGTGGTGAGTCTGCTCAGTTCGCGCTGCTGTGGTGAAGGCGTTCTACTCTGTTCGTCGTTGCTGTGGTGGCTATTTGCTCGCTGTGGTGGAGTTCGCGCTGTGTTCTTGGAAGCTCGTTTTGGTTGCTCGCCGGCGTCCATGCTGCAGTGGTGGTTCGCGGTGGCAGTTATGATCTTCTTCCATCCTCTTCTCAATGCTACTGTGTCATAAGCTTCAAAGGAAGAGATGCTCTGTTATGTCTTCAAGGGTTTGAGAATCTCTCTTCTCTTCATTTTAAGTTTCAGTTTATTTTTATTAGTTGAATAAATTTAGGATTTAGTGAGGATTGTGTGTTATAAATTGCAAGAGCGAGGTGTTTCTGCAAGTTTTTCACATTCTTATAATCTGATTTGCTAAGCATGTTCCCTAACTCATCTTAGACCTAGATTATCTGTTAGGTCTGCTCAAATAGTTTGCTTGATGCTCAATGTTGTTTTTCAGTTACAGTTAGGGACTTTTTTGTGAATGTGAACATTTTTGCTGCTTGTTCTAATATTACACTGGGGATTACTTTTGATTGAATATCGGAATTTTGTTGTGGGCTAAAATGATAATGTATTAGAATGTGGCTGAGAATTTATTGGATTTATAATTACTGACTTAGCTGTGTTTTTGCATTTGGATTGATTTAAAGTAATTGTTTGGCTGAAATTTTATTTGGCTAGTGCAATTGAATTTTTTATTGGGGATGATTCTAGAGCCTTCTCAATTTTGTTTCATTTGTCATTAGCTGTGAATTTTGGCTGGAGATTGCATTTTGATTAGCTATTTCAGTCCTGTTCCATTTTGCTGAGATTGAAAAAGATTTTTGACCTTTTTGCTGACTTGGGATTTTTTCTTTGGGCTACCAATCATATTTTAGCTAGATAATTGGTTACTGTAGTTTTCATCTTTGATTTGATCTAATTAGCTCTGATTATTTGGCTGAAATTTTTGCTATTACTGTGATATGAATTTGGTTTTCCCATATAGCATTGGTCATGTTAGTGAAAGGTGAAATTCTTTGCTGCACAAGCCTACAGATCCACCTTAGGGAAGTTCTTCTCTTTCCCTTTGTCTATTCCTTTATTTGTTATAGGCTGGAAGCAGCAGTCAAATTCTGGCGCTCTGAATGTGGGAAGCTCAAGGTTCATCTTCAACAAGCTTTTCATGCCCTTGGCCTTCCGCCCCCAGAATTCTGACAGGGAGTCTTCTTCTCCCTTCCCTCTTTTACTTTTTCGTCCTCTTCTATAACTGTATATCTGTTGCATTGAGGACACTGCAATTTTCAAGTGTGGGGGAGGGTTTTGGCACTCTATTTTGACTATTTTTCTTGCTTCCAGCTGCTGTTTTTTGTGCTTTTGGTCTGTGTTTTTGGTTTATTTTGATGAGTTGCTTGACATTGTTCTCCCCATTCGTGAATAGTTCTTTGTCCCCTCCCCATGGCCTTTCACCCAATGATTCTTTTATAGTTGCTGAATTGATCCTTGTCTCATCATCACTTTCTTTTCCAATTCATTTTATTTCTGCCTAGCTTACTTTTTATTGTGAGAGATGATAAATTAAGTTATGATTGCATGATTATTGGACTTTCCCTTCCAAATGTGTTGCTGTTTTACTTTTGGGCTGATTAAGAATTTGACATTTTTAATTTTGTTTGGTTGGTTCTTCTGCTGTCCAGTAACTTGTTCCCTCTTTGTCCCTATTTACTTGCAATAAAGAAAAAAAGAAAAAAAGAGAGTGCTCTGTGTTTAATTTGCTGTTCCAATGGCTCAAAGAGCTATGAACAGTGCTAGTAGCCACTTAGAGCTGTGATCTCCTGAGTAACCGGGGGTAGGTGCCTAAGAAAGCATTTACTTTCGCGTCAAAAGGGTTATGACACTCTAGGCAAGAGTAAAGGCGCTCTTAAAAGAAAAAAAAGTTAAAATAAAGAGTCAAGGTCAATTGAGTAACCGGGGATGCGCACCTAAGAGAAGTATGCATTTTCGCGTCAAAAGGTTGATCCTTTGATCTCTTCAAAAAATAGAAAAAAAAAATAATAAGTAAGTTGAATAGGAATTAGAGGAATTTTAGTTGCCTGCTCAGTTGAGGTTCCAACCTTCTTAATTCTTAATCTCTCCTTCTTGGTTTGCTTGATTTGTTTGATGGTTGCCATTTGGAAGGTGCTTAAGGCTTGCATTTGTGTGATAATGTTTAATTTCTCTTTCTCTCTCAATTTTAAAGTTTGCTGGCTGTTTAATTTGTTCTGGAAGCTTAAGTATTGGTGTGGCTTTTCAATTCAGTCTCTTGTGCTAATTTAGTTTTGGGTTAATTGTTTTGGGGGGAACTTTTGTTGAATATGCTTGAGGACAAGCATTGTTTAAGTGTGGGGGAATTTGTTAGCAGCTCTATTATGCTTATTTTCAGACCAAATTGTTCCATTTTATCAATCACTAAATCCACTTTATCGCCTTTTTAATTATAGTTTTGATGGCTGCCTCTTCTTTCTCTAATTTTGCCTAATTTCAAGTCCTATGGGCATAGGACTAATTCCCTTTTCACTGCAGTAACTCCTTAATCTGATTTCTCTTTTCTTTTAGGGACCAATATGTTGCTGCCACCTCAGCCCTTCTATTTGGAGGAATTCTCAGACTCTTTTAGTGAAGGTCATGTGCCAACCATGTGCTGAGGGTTTTATTTTGGGAAAGGGAAGCATATTTAAAGGGAGATGAAATGAGAGATAGGGGGGAGACGCACATTTTGGAGGCAGAAACGCAAGCTGAGGCAGGGAGCTCGTGGGGAAGGACCCAATCCTCCATCTCTTCACTCTTTGCTCAGATTTGCTAGTTTTTATTCTTTCCCTAGCTTTAATTTCGTTCTTGTAATGGATTTTAGAGGCTAGACCTCTAGTCTAGCTTGGTTGTATAGAGATATGGAGGATTTCATGTTTTGAGACTATACTTTGATCTTAATGCAATCTTATTTTCCTTTGAGTTTTGATTCTCTCTCTGATTTAGTTTTATGATTGTCTTGGATGGATTATGTTAGAGAGCTCCTAATTGTATTTCATTCATGATTAATCTTGTCATCTAGGCTCAAATCTTTGTTTGATGTTTAGAGAAGTGACACATGCTTTGTTAGTAGAATAGCTTCTTTTCTATTTTCAAAAGTATGAGAAGGAATCTCTAGTTTAGCTACCACCACTGAGACCTAGTTAAATTAGGCTTAGTTCATCTTTTGTTATAATTGTTCTTGAACTTGAGAGTCTGTTACTTAAGAGTTTGAGATAGATGAAGGTAGGTCGGTTCCAACTTCTGATTTTGTGAGATATTGATGAAATCTAACTTTTCGTCAAGCTAAGCAAACTCGAGGTTATAGGATATTTTGTCAATGATTAACATGAGAAACTCCATTTCAATATGCAACCCGGCTAGATGTTTTTATTACTGAATTTTCTTAACCCGTGTTCTCAATCACTTTGTTGGTAGAATCATCAATCCAATTTGCTTCTCTTCACTTTAGTTTTTCACTATTTAGAGTCTTAATTCACTTTGCAATCTCCACTTCTTTCTTGATCATTTAATTGAACTTGGATTTAGTCATTCTACCCCGTTGGATTCGACCCTACTCTCACTTGCTACAAATTTAGGAATATTAAGAAAGTAGGATTTAATTTGTTGGTTCCGACGACTAACAATAGGTCAACAATATGACGAGGAGAATCATGCGATGCAAGAAAATACAACAACTCACATACCTAATATTCTTGCACGCAATGACTCTCCTACCTCTTTGCTTGACCACCTCACTCACTCTGACTTGGAAGTGATCAAGTCTCAATGCGAAGAAAGTACTGAATTGGAGTTTGAGGAAACTCCAACGCTCTATTCCATTACGGACGAGGAATTAGAGCTAGACGAGGAAGATAGTGAAGATGAGGATTGGGATGATGCGCAACAACCCGATCCTATTGGACCTAGTGACAATTAGGTCAGTTATGCTGACTTAATGGACTACCTCGATCGCAATCATGGAGAAAGTAGAGGAAAATCTAGGAGACGAAGAATTAGCCAAGGAAAGTTTCAAAGATGGAGGTAACACGACTTTGATTAATCATTCTATTTCTGTTACCCCTCTTCCCTTTTCTTGTGATGAAACAGCTAAGCAATGTCGTGAGAAAGATGGAACTAAATTGGTGAACTTTGATCTTCTTGATTATGATGAATCTCTCCTCTCCACCCAATTACCTAACATAGATAGCCCTTGCAAATGCAATGGTGGGCCCTGCAAATATTGTCAAGAAATTGATGATTGGCTCACCATGGATCAAAAAACCTTGGAAGCAGCTAAAGTTTCCAAGGACAAGGTGCTAGAAGAAGAAGAAGAATTCAAAGAAGAATCTGAGAATCCACCTTCGCAAGAAATTTGCAAGTAACTTGAAATAGAGAAGCCTCCTCTTGCTCATATTGATTTTGTTATTCCTGACCCTATTCCCACATCACCCTCTATTTATGATTATATTTCTTTATGTGGTATAGGTGTGAAGGAAACTATTAAAGAGGAGCACGCTAACCAGAGGGAGGGGAACTTCATACGTTCCCTCGAGCACCGACGCCTCCTGCCCCTCTGGATTTTCAAAGAGAATTTGAAGTCGGATTAAGCTTCAAGTTGTTTCTTCTTCCCACTTATCTCTTATTTATTATTTCTAATTTTATATGCGAGATAAGTGTGGGGGAGGAAACAACTCCAGTAGGTTAGTTTTTATTGCTTTCAGTATTTTACTTTATTTGATTTTGATTTCGTGTCTTTTGGGCTGTCCAAAGTGATTTGGTCAGTTTGGATCAGCCCAAGTAAGCTATTTTAATTTTCGGTTTTTGTTTCCAGTTTTTGTGACAAAACTCTCTGATCATTATTATATGAACTCTTAAAAATTATGTCCTTTTCTTAAAAGCCACTTTTGCAATTAATTTATTTTTGCTCTGTTTATTATTTCTCCGTTTTATTTTTAATTCATTGTTCTGTTACATTGAGGACACCATGCAAGCTTTAAAATGTGGGAGAGCGGTAAACTTTGCAAATTCATCTTTTGGGCTACTTAATAAACAAATATAATAATAATGGTACATGTGCATTGATCTTTAGGTAGTAAGTAATTTTCTTCTAACTATTTCTTGAATTTGATCACCTCAATTGATAGTTTAGCATAAAATTTTTCCTACCCATAAAAATTATTTTCCATTATTTTTCTAATCTAAAGATATTCTTGTTGATAAATTATTTAATATTTTCCCAATTTTTAAATTTCCTCTTCTCTTTCCCTTAATATTTTTATTATTTCCCTTTAACATTGAGGACAATGTGTTCTTCTAAGTGTGGGGGAGAGAGGAGTAAATTCACATTCTTACCTTAGTTATTTACTCCTATTTGATTCTAACATTGGGGACAATGTTAGGTTTAAGTGTGGGGAGAGAAGTAAATTAGAGTAACTTACATTTTGGTTTACCCAAAAATTATTTTCGCCATTTTAGTGCTTGATTTAAATAATCTACACTTCTTATTTTTCACTTTTTGATTAGAATTCGAGTTAGTTGAATTTTTAATAAGTTTTGAAGTTTTGAGTGAATAATTCCATATTTATTATAAGAGTTTAGTCGTAGTTGTTTTCTATAGCTTGAGAATAATCTAAGTAATTTTCTAAGTTTAGTAGTATTGTTTGATTTTTATAGACCAATTTGAGAGAAACCCAGCCTAGTTGGAAGTTTAAGCCTAAATATTTCCTATCTTTTGAGTGACATTTTAGTCTCTTAGTTTTGCTTTCTCTAGAACTTGTCTTAATTCTTGGTTAAAGCTTTATGTGATTAAATATCCTTAATATGATAGAGGCAATTGTTTCCTTTCTTTCATCACCTTCATTTTATATGGTCTTCCCATTCATTACTGCCACTCTTTCAAGTAGAAGAATTCTCTTAGTTTTGTAAGTGTAGATCTAAAAAATCTACACTTCTTATTTATCACTTTTTGAGTAGAATTTGAGTTAGTTGAATTTTTAATATGTTTAAATTTTTGAGTGAATAATTCCATATTTATTATAAGAGTTTAGTCTTAGTTGTTTTCTATAGCTTGAGAATATTCTAAGTAATTTTCTAAGTTTAGTAGTATTGTTTGATTTTTATAGACCAATTTGAGAGAAACCCAGCCTAGTTGGAAGTTTAAGCCTAAATATTTCCTATCTTTTGAGTGACATTTTAGTCTCTTAGTTTTGTTTTCTCTAGAACTTGTCTTAATTCTTGGTTAAAGCTTTATGTGATCAAATATCCTTAATATGATAGAGGCAATTGTCTCTTCACCCTTTTATCCCAAACACTAGCCATAAACACATTTACCCTTGTTAGACCCTTTGAGCCTTTTCACTAGGTGTTTTAAATATGACTATAAACATTTCTTTTAGTAGAAGTTTTTGCCATAGTCCCCGTTTTTTGTTCTTATCCCTCTTAGGATTGGGCTTCGCTAATTGTATTAAATATATATATATATATATACGAAAAGAAAAGGAAAAGAGAAAAAGACAAAGTATCTTGCAAAAAGAAAATAAAAGCAAGAGAAAAAGACTCATCAGTTAAAAGAAGAGAGTATTGTGCTTATTGACTCTCCATATATATGTGCTTAAAGTAAGATTGGAAATAACCCATAGAAAAAGAGGATAAGGATTTCATGAGGATGTTTGTTATCAAGTATACTAATTTGAAATTTTGGAAAGTCTAACACCAAATTTCTTTTCTTTCATCACCTTCATTTTATATAGCCTTCACATTCATTACAACCCTATTAAAGACCTCTTGATTTTGGATGATTTAACACTTGTGGTGGAGACCTTGAGAATTTCTACAAGCATATGGTAGGAAACTTAGTCTAAGGAATGACTTGAGAGAAAATACCCAACTAGTGAGGAGAGCTATACACTTTTGGAATTAGTCTTATAGAAATTAGATCGCACAACTTTACTGAGTTTCTTGCGTGGTGAATTCTCTAGCTCTAGATTATGACTATGTTCTAGCCTTGAATCATGAACTTGGGAAAGTTCCTTGATTCTTTGGCATATTCTTTCTTCTTCTACTTCGTACCTTTGCTCAGGAGTGCAAAGTCTTAAGTGTGGGGGATTTGATCAGCCCAAAAGTGAACAAGTTATTTGGCCTTCTTTTAATGTGTTTATAATAATAATATATTATAATTAGACCAATTAATATGTTAAGGGCTGCACTAAGGTATGGTGAAATAAAGTGGATAAAATAGGTTAATTAGTGTTTATTTATTGTATTTTATAGATATGTGCTATTTAACGGGTTTTTAGTGTTTCAGACATCCAAATAGGGTCTAACCAAAGGGAATCATCTAGAATCAACGAGAAAATATCAAATCGCACAAGATATTCTTGCGTCGCCATGTGGGCCGCCGGCCCAAAATAGGAATTCTCGCGGCGGAGGACTCTTAGAAGAGTATGACGTCAGCAAATAAGCTTCAGTGCAATATTGTGTTGCGCCGTCTCTTGAGCCAACGGCTCAAGAGGGAAATCTCGCGGCGCAGATTAATTCGAAGCATTAGAGTATATGTTGGACGGCTAGGATTCAAGATACAAAGATATAATCGAAATATCACAAATATTTCGGTGCGCCGTCATGTTGGGCCGCCGGCCCAGACGACGACCCATGTCCAAAATCATCCCTTGACTTGCGCACCAAGCATGCTACTTAGTACTATAAATAGAGAGTGCCATTCTACGCTCAAAGCATCCGAAAAACGCCCCAGCACCTCAATTGGTGGCAGAATAGATTAGAGTAGAGTAGCTGTCACTAGGTGTCTATGATGAGAGCCTAAACGTTTTCATCCTAGAGGAGTATCATGAAGAAAGCCGAAATTTATCGTTCTTCATAGTCTAGGGAGTTGTTATTTAATTATGTTTATTCATTGATTTCTCTAAGATCTAAGTGTTTTATTTCAAAGTACAATTATATGGAATGATAGATGAAACTTTGTTGAAGTAATCTGACCTTGACATTCATGGAGTTTGTCTCTCTCACGATTAATGAAGTTGCTCTTTAGGGTTTGCTAAAGAGTGGTCTATATATGCATAATTACGATTGTTATTGATATCTACGTTTGTCTATTGTTCCGATGTGACAATAATATAGATTGCCCCGAAGAGCTTTGACAAATTACTCGTAATCCAGTGTGGTTGAGTTACCTATCCTAATATGATATCATTCACCATTGTTCTTAGTTATATTCGAAGTTTCAATAATATCTTTGAATGCGGTTCTTTACATAATTAAAGTGATACATCATCCTCGTATCTTTATAAACTTGGAAGGTAGAATTCATGATTATTCTCTAGGATACCTTTATATTATTATTCGTTTACCTTTTATAGTTGTTCTAATAATCTTAATAGCCTCACCTAAATTAATAGATATTCATATAAATAATAGTTATCTTTTACCACGAAGTTCCACGAGAGATTCGACCTTGGGTTAGCATCTATACTATATTTTGATAAATATAGTTTATACTTGCGAGGCTCGAGTATAAATTTAATTTGACTCCGTTTGGCACTTTACGACAAAGTGCCCGGTCAAGTAACTTCATTAATCGTGAGAGAGACAAACTCCAGGAATTTCAAGGTCTCATTACTTCAACAAAGTTTGATCTACCAATTCATATAATTGTACTTTGAAATAAAACACTTAGTTTTAAGAGCAATCAATGAATAAACATAATTAAATAACAACTACCTGGATTATGAAGAACGATGAACTCCGTGTTGGAGATTATGGAGAAAACGCAGCGGAAAAAATAAAAATAAAACTTTATAATCTCCTCCATAGGATCCACTAGCTGTGTTTATACCAGTGAGATAAGATGTTTACCTAAATCAAACGGATGCTTGAATGATTGCAATTCCAAGAACTCCACAGACTCGTGTCCTTCCTCTACCGGTGATCCACACGAACAGTTTGGCAGATACCCAGGTGCTAGCCTCCAATCTCTTCTCCAATAGATTATGGGAACCAATCTACAAACCTTGAAGTTTCAAGAACAATTCTTGAAATATCCGAAAACAAAGTGGCGCACTAGTATGAAATTTTTCCTCAAAAATTCCTCACCAAAACTCAAGAGATGAGCACACTACCAAGAACGAATTTCTTGGCCACATTTACTCTAGGTTTTTAGCCTCTTCTTACTCTCACACACAACTCGCCCTTTAAGCCCTAAGTTTAGGTTTAGTTCGAAACTCTCTCCTTTTTTTCTCCTTAGGATATGCGACCTTTTTTGTGTTTTAAAGAGTCTCCATTCCTCAAATTAGGGAATCCCTAAATCTTGAATATAAAATTACATTAATATTATAATTCAAGATTAAGAGGCAATCTCAATTTAAATTTCTAGATCATATCTTGAAACCTAAATCTAGAATGCACACTTCCCATTGGTTGGAATGAGTCAAGAGGATTTGAATTCTTGATTAAAATATTACATTAATATCTTAACTTAAAATTCAAAATGCATTCTTGAAATTCGAAATGCAAGATCAAATCTTGCATTTGAATCTCCAAGAATTCGCCCCCTTCTTGTTTGTTTTATAGGAATTTAATAAATAAGAAAACAATCCTAACTTTTAGGAAGTTATAACCAACTTATTAATTTCCTTAACAAATTGAATTAAAATATTACCCTAATATCTTAATTCAAATTTAAGTCTTGAATTCAAATTAACAAAATTATATTTCATTAATTAAATTCAAGAGTGAAGCGCCACCTCTTCTTATTCTTCAATATTAGAGAATTTAATAAATCGATAATCCCCTAACTCTTATGAGACTTAGTCAATTCATTATTCCCTAATATTTTAAATAAGAATTCAGTTGTAAATAGATTAATCAAATTAACTATTTAACAATTAATATATTTAAACTTGTCTAACAAATTTAAATATTACAAATGTAGATTTTATTTAAGACAAGATATCATGTCCTAAGTGTTGGGAATCCTGGGCGCCTAACGCAGCGGAAGCAAAAATAAAACAAAATAAAGCGCCTAGGCCCTAGAATTCCCGAACGGATCCGCTAGTAGAATTTAAAACTTTTAGATAGTGGTATACCTCACGAGTTTCAATCGGTTGTACAAGGAGTGTGCAAGGAGTCCACTCTCAGCGTTCTCCCTCTGCCGGTGATCCACACGAACAGTTTCTTGGGCACCAAGGTGCTAGCCTTCTGTTCTTTTCTCCAAAAGAACCAGGGACCAATCTACAGTGTTTGAATTCAGGAACTCCTTCTTGAATCCAACAGCAAAAATGGCGCACAGAAGAAACCCCCCACAAGAACTCCTTCTTGCATTTTCTTCTCTCACACAAGCCCTAGTTTTAATGGTGGAGTTCGATTTTTCCTAACACCTTAGGCAAAAATCGATTTTCCTCTCTCTAAGGCTAAAGTCGATTTTTCTCTCTCTCTTCAAGGAGGAAGACAAAATCACAATGTGAGCTCTAGGTTAAGCAAGTCGACTTGCCGCCTATAAATAAATATAATTTTTGGTGATTTTAAAATTCCTAAAATCATAATATTCTGATAATATAATTATTTTAGGACTTGAATTTACAATTAAAATATTACCTTAATATTTCAATTTAAATTCAAAATGCAATCTCTGAGAATCAAATGGAAGATCAAATCTTCCCATGGGACCCACAAGAGAAGGCGCCATCCCCTTTTATTTTTCTTTGGAATTTTAGAAATCAAAAACCTTCCTAATTCATGATTCACCAAAGATACTAAGAGGAGATCTCACCAAATCTGTTTGAATCAAATCTTTTGATATCTTCATCAAATCTTTTGAATTCAAACTTATTATTTAAATTAATAAAACAATTTTATTAATTCAAATATAACACATGAGGCGCCACCCTCATTTTAATATTGGGAATTTTATAATTTAATAATTTCCTAACTTTTAGGAAACTTATCTTAATTATTTTTCTCTAATATTTTAATTGTAAATAATTAATCCCTATTAATCATTTAAAAATTATTATATTTAAACTTGTCCCACAAATTTAAATATTCCACAACTGTAGATTAATTAAGACAAGACTTAATGTCCCAGACATTCTACTATGTCTTAAATTGTGCCACCCTAATCCGTGTCCCTATTAAACGGTGTCCCGATCCTGCTCATTTGTGACCCAGCAGGCGCCACGTGAAGTTGGCAGCAGATCATCTCCATGACCTACAAGTCGTGAGCGGACTCTAGCAAGCCATCACGACTACCCAAAACACGTGAGTTATCGTTTTTAACAAAACAGACTTAACCTTAGTACCACCTTGTCAGAGACCCTATTGTCCTACGATATCTTGGTCATAGATTAGGCACAGGAAAGTCATCCATAATCCAAACCACAACTTTCTCGATTCCCTGAGTAAGTTCCAATTTCCTGAGTGGCCACTCCTTTCCTTGGACAGACTCATCGAGGGCGCCAGTTAGATATCTCTCATCTAATGAGGGACAAAATCCCATCTTGGTCAATCCACATTTCTCAGCACGACAATCAACCAAACCCGTACTTAGCCCTTATGGCTACCCTGTCACAGGCAACGTTAGACTAAGCCAAAGTTTGACAACTGCAACGCCGGAATAATGATGACCTCAGGTCTAGGGCATCGCTACAGGTGTACAGGAGAGGCAAGCTGATGACTAAACCCATGGAGGACTCTCCGGGTTAGTCCAGCAACTCGTAACCCCTTACGTAATTGCACCATGACTCTCGTCCCACCATCTAGTGCATGCATCTCTATGCACCGAGGTCATGCTGGTCTTAGTTCATTTTCGTTCCCACGAAAACAATCGACCAGGGACAGATTTAGATAAATTATCTCATAATTAATCACGGACTGTTATCATAGTAAACATGCTAATAATATGATAACCATTAATTTATCTCCATAAATTAATCAATATGTTCAAAACATATTTATAAAATGATTGGCCCTAGGGCACAATGTCCAACAGACTCCCACTTGCACTAGGTACAATCATTAATGAAACTGTTCCTACACTAGGAACATCCATTAATGTGTCTAATCCCCATCTGACATTACATGACGCTCATGTAAGACCTGTGCTAGGGATCTCGTAAGAGGATTGACAACATTATCCTCGACTGCTAATCTACATATCTCCATATCACCATCTGTCAATCATCTCCCTGACAAGGTGAAAACGTCTGAGTATATGTTTGGTCCTCTGGTGGGACCGCAGCTCCTTGGCTTGCGCAATAGCACCACTATTGTCGCAATACAGGGTAACGGGATCAGAAATGGTCGGAACCACACCAAGATCTAAGATGAACTTTCTAATCCACATAGCCTCCTTTGCCGCATCCAATGCTGCAATATACTCGGACTCCGTTGTAGAATCGGCAATCGTGCTCTGCTTGGAACTCTTCCAACTCACGCTGCTACGTTCAGGAGAAACACATATCCTGACTTCGATTTAAAGTCATCTTGGTCGGTTTGGAAACTAGCGTCTGTGTAACCCCTTACACATAGCTCCTCATAAGTTCCACCGTACACCAAGAACTCATCCTTAGTCCTTCTCAAGTACTTAAGGATATTCTTGACAGCGATCCAATGATCCTCACCAGGGTCTTGTTGGAACCGGCTTGTCATGCTCAGGGCAAACGACACATCGGGTCGAGTACACAGCATGATGGATCCTATTGCCGAAGCATAAGGGATGCCAATCATGCGCCCTCGCTCAACAAGTGTCTTGGGACACTGTTTCTTGCTCAGGGTCAATCCATGATTCATCGGTATGAATCCCTTCTTGGAATCTTGCATACTGAACCCCTTCAGTACCTCATCCAAGTACGTACTCTGACTCAATCCAAGAAGCCTACGAGATCTATCTCTGTAGATCTTAATGTCTAGAATATAGGTAGCTTCTCCTAAGTCATTCATTGAAAACGATTTTCCCAACCAAGATTCACAATCTCTAAGGTTGGAACATTATTTTCAATGAGCAAAATGTCATTGACATAAAGCACCAAGAACACAATTGTGCTCCCACTAACCTTCTTGTAAACACAAGGTTTGTCAGTGTTTTTGTAAGAAGCCAAACTCTTTGACTACTTCATCAAAACGATGATTCCAACTCCGTGACGCTCGCTTCAATCCATAAATGGATTTCTGAAGCTTGCACATCTTTACTGGTTCCTCTGGACATACAAACCCCTCAGGTTGTGTCACGTACACATCATCGGGCAACCTTCCATTAAGGAATGCTGTGTTGATATCCAATTGCCATATCTCATAGTCATAATATACGACTATGGCAGGCAGGATCCTAATGGATACGGCCATTGCAACTGGGAAAACGTTTCGTCATCCCATGACATTGAGTAAACCCCCTTTGTAACTAGCCTCGCCTTGAAGACGTTGACGTTGCCATCCATGTCGGTTTTCTCCTCGAAAAACCCACTTGCACCCTACGGGTTTCACCCCTTCGGGTGGAGCGACCAAGGTCCATACCTTGTTGTCGTATATAGATTGCATCTCACCCTTCATGGCTTAAACTCATTTCTCAGAGTTGGGATCCACGATAGCTTCTTGATAGGTGGTAGGCTCACCACGCTCCATGAGCAACACATCCTTGTTTTCAGTCACCAAAAATCCATATCTTTGTGGCTCAAAACGTGTCCTATCAGAACTTCGTTGTCCTTGTGTTATTAGAGGAGCTTCCACAACACCTTGTGGTTCTTCTCTAGTTTCCGTTTGCGCCTCTGAAGTGCCTTGTGGATCTTGAACTCTTTCAAGATCTACCTTACTCCCACTGTTTCTTTTGGAAACAAGATCCTTTCCTAGAAAGAATCCACTTCTGACTACAAACACTTTGTTGTCAGATGGGCAGTAAACATAATACCCCCTCGTTTCCTTGGGGTATCCCACAAATAGACACTTGAGGGATTTGGGAGACAGTTTATCATTAGCTTGTTGCTTAACGTAAACCTCACATCCCCAAACCTTGAGGTAAGACATAATGGGACTCCTCCCACTCCATATCTCATATGGTGTCTTCTCAACAGCCTTGGACGGAACACGGTTAAGTGTGAACGCGGCAGCTTCTAGAGCGTATCCTCAAAAGGATGGCGGAAGATCAGCTTGACTCATCATAGATCGAACCATATCCAACAGAGTTCGATTCCTCCTCTCAGAAACACTATCCCCATGGGGTTTCAGAAGGGGTAAGTCGTGAGACCATCTCACAGCTTCTAAGATGATCAACAAATTCTTGACTCAAATATTCGTCTTCTCGATCAGATCGAAGGACTTTTATTTTCTTATCAAGTTAGTTCTCTACTTCACTTTGAAATCTCTATTTCAAAAGACTCCGACTTATGCTTTAATAGGTAGGCGTAGTCAAACCTATTGAAGCAGTTAGTAAGAGTAACCACCTTCAGCTTGGGTACTTACGGGTCCACATACATAACTATGTATGATCCCCAATAAGTTCGATGCCCTCTCACTGTGACCAGTGAAAGGCTCCATTGTGATTCTTCCAATTAAACAAGATTCGCAAGCATCATATGATTAAAAATCAAATGAGCTCAGAAGTCCATCTCTATGGAGCTCCTCTAGGCGTTTCTCGTTTATATGGCCTAAACGACAATGCCAAAGGTACATAGGATTAGATTCGCTAATCTCAATCCTTTTGTATCAATGTTATAGATGTTGTTATCGTGTTAACGTTCAAATTTCAAGATGTAATGATTATCTTGCAAATCACATAAGCAAATAATCATAATCTTAATATATTGAACACCATTCTTTTCAGTTAACACATGCAAAACCTTTCTTATCAAATTAGAAAGAGAAGCATTGTTTGAACTTTAAAGAAGGTACATGATAACAATAAGATAAGCCCAGAGGGCAAAACAAGCTCGCATGTTCCCACAGCAACAGCATCAACCCTTGCTCTATTGCCTACTCGTAGGTCCATCTCGCTTCTGTCCAGCTTTCTACTGTCTCTAAGACCCTTCACATCAAATGTGAAAACCACATCCTGTATCTAATACCCAAGCGGTTATAGTAGACAAGTGAACGTCTATAACGAAGATACCAGAAGTAGAGATCTCATCTCTCCTTTTATTCTTTTGATCTTCCCAATATAATTTGCAATTTCTTAAAAGGCAAATTGCATCCTTTGAAGGCCTTGCCTTCTTGGTAAGCAGTGGGTTAGGCTCAGCCGCTAGCTTGGTTCCACCAAACTCGGCGTCTCCTTTCCTCTTTCCTTTGCCCTTCCCTTTCCCCTGATTCTGGAACGTTTCCTTGAGATGTGTGACCATCTCAACAGCCGACGATATTCCCATGTTCAACTCCTTGAACTATTGTGGCTAGCATCAAGGCAAGTAACGTCCACATAGTCATTGAAGTGCTTCACCAAGCAGTTCTTTGAGCTCTTGGAACGTCCTTGGCATGCTCTTTAGGGGAGGGATTTCTAAGACATAAAGTTTCCTTCGTTGGATGAGAACAATTCTCAAATTACAAAACCAGTCAAGGAAGTCAGCAGCTTCCTTCGTTGGGTGAGAACATTTCTCAAATTACGATACCAGTTAAGGATTTTTTTTTGTCCCAGACAATTTATCCTTCTCAAGGATAGATCGCAGTAATAACGTTGGACTATTGTTTGCCATTGATTCCACAACTAAGATATGAAAAGTTTAATTAGCAGGTAAATATATATCCACCATTTTATAAAACCCAGTGAAATTTATTATTAGTGGCTAAGACCCATATTTCACCAAAGTTTACCGTCGCGTAGGCGATCATGCACCCTTTGGTTATTTAGGTAGGTAACTCTTTACCAATCACATCTCTATGTGACTCTCAGATCCTTATGGGACTGTATCATCTCATGATACTTATTATGGCATGTTTATCCCATCTAATGCCTTGAGGTCCAAAACCGTTTTGATAACCCCATTAAGTCACACGGTAAAACATGTGAGTGGCTAGATTCAAAATAACGAGGTCAAAGCCCAACCCCATATCATCAAGGCCCAACTGCAATACGTGTCGCGTAGGCGATCACTGTATTCAAAGAACCAAGATTTCAATGGGTGTTGTGTTGAAACTCCCATTCACCCGTGTCTCCTCAAGGTCAAGGCAGATACGTGTCGCGTAGGCGATCACCGCTCCACGATGAACAAGATTTTGACAGGGCGTTTTAGCGACGGCATTAAAAACTTAAGATTCTCTAAAAGGGTTTGATATTTAATTTAATAAAAGGGTTCCGTTTTATGGTTTAATTCTAAAACTCCTTTTAAAATTAAACGAGTCATGCCACATGTTTATTACCCCATGTATCTCATACATATAATCATGTGCCCGGATTTTGCATCGTATACAAAATCCCACACTCGTATCGTATACGTGGTTGTAGCACGGTATATAAATAGCTTGTTAAAATTTCGCACCCTAAACATACATCTAGCGCATCACATACAACTAAACGTAAAAGCATACACCGTGTTTAGATATGGCTCATCTACCCTAGAATTCGCCCAAGGCAATGAGAGAACTTTTCTAAAAAGAAAAATAAAATTACATGTGAATAAACCCCAGTTACATTGAGGTATAAACTGAAAGTAAATTTTACACAATAGTAGAGGGAGATGACTCGCAGGCCGTATTTACCGAAATAAACCTCCTAGAGCCATATCCAACACCACACAATTCTAATATGAACAATTCATACAATTATGTCAAACATGGCATACAACACATATATTAAAACCATTTTTAAATTGTGTTCAATTTAGGGTCTGTGCAATTTTAACATGCCTTTTTCTTGAGATTAGGCCTTTTATCAATAATTATAAATACCATGAATCTCCATTCAAGAATTTAAATTATTGACCCCCAAAAATTTTTAAAATTCATAATTTTAACAAATTTTCAGCCACCTCTATAATATTATAATTAAAACACTTTTAATTCTAATTATACAGGAATTTCTATTTCGGCCTAAAACTTCAAGAAAATTTTTCCAATCGATCCAATCAATTCTATATGTATCATATACATATAATTTGCACCTTTTTCTGTAGATTGAATTTTTAAGAAAAACGTTCGGTGGATTTTTTGTAAAACCAAAAACGTGATTGAAAGCGTAAACACACATACCATACATCATATGTACACATAAACAGTTTTAAATCCTAGAACTAGCGTGGCTTTGATACCACTGTTGGGAATCCTGGGCGCCTAACACAGCGGAAGTAAAAATAAAACAAAATAAAGCGCCTAGGCCCTAGAATTCCCGAACGGATCCGCTAGTAGAATTTAAAACTTTTAGATAGTGGTATACCTCACGAGTTTCAATCGGTTGTACAAGGCGTGTGCAAGGAGTCCACTCTCAGCGTTCTCCCTCTGCCGGTGATCCACATGAACAGTTTCTTGGGCACCAAGGTGCTAGCCTTCTGTTCTTTTCTCCAAAAGAACCAGGGACCAATCTACAGTGTTTGAATTCAGGAACTCCTTCTTGAATCCAACAGCAAAAATGGCGCACACAAGAAACCCTCCACAAGAACTCCTTCTTGCCTTTTCTTCTCTCACACAACCCCTAGTTTTAATGGTGGAGTTCGATTTTTCCTAACACCTTAGACAAAAATCGATTTTCCTCTCTCTAAGGCTAAAGTCGATTTTTCTCTCTCTACAAGGAGGAAGACAAAATCACAATGTGAGCTCTAAGTTAAGCAAGTCGACTTGCCCCCTATAAATAAATATAATTTTTGGTGATTTTAAAATTCCTAAAATCATAATATTTTGATAATATAATTATTTTAGGACTTGAATTTACAATTAAAATATTACCTTATTATTTCAATTTAAATTCAAAATGCAATCTCTGAGAATCAAATGGAAGATCAAATCTTCCCATGGGACCCACAAGAGAAGGCGCCATCCCCTTTTATTTTTCTTTGGAATTTTATAAATAAAAAACCTACCTAATTCATGATTCACCAAAGATACTAAGAGGAGATCTCACCAAATCTGTTTGAATCAAATCTTTTGAATTCAAATTTATTATTTAAATTAATAAAACAATTTTATTAATCCAAATATAACACATGAGGTGCCACCCTCATTTTAATATTGGGAATTTTATAATTCAATAATTTTCTAACTTTTAGGAAACTTATCTGAATTATTTTTCTCTAATATTTTAATTGTAAATAATTAATCCTTATTAATCATTTAACAATTATTATATTTAAACTTGTCCCACAAATTTAAATATTCCACAACTGTAGATTAATTAAGACGAGACTTAATGTCCCAGACATTCTGTTGTGTCTTAAATTGTGCCACCGGAGTGCCCCACGAATTAACCCTAATCAGTGTCCCTATTAAACGGTGTCCCGATCCTGCTCATGTGTGACCCAGCAGGCCTCACGTGAAGTTGGCAGCAGATCATCTCCATGACCTACAAGTCGTGAGCGGACTATAGCAAGCCATCACGACTACCGAAAACACGTGAGTTATCGTTTTTAACAAAACCGACTTAACCTTAGTACCACCTTGTTAGAGACCCTTTTGTCCTACGATATCTTGGTCATGGATTAGGCACAGCAAAGTCATCCATAATCCAAACCACAACTTTCACGATTCCCTGAGTAAGTCCCAATTTTGTGAGTGGCCACTCCTTTCCTTGGACAGACTCATCGAGGGCGCCAATTAGATATCTCTCATCTAATGAGGGACAAAATCCCATCTTGGTCAATCCACATTCCTCAGCACGACAATCAACCAAACCCGTACTTAGCCCTTATGGCTACCCTGTGACAGGCAACGTTAAACTAAGCCAAAGTTTGACAACTGCAACGTCGGAATAATGATGACCTCAGGTCTAAGGCATTGCTACAGGTGTATAGGAGAGGCAAGCTGATGACTAAACCCATGCAGGACTCTCCGGGTCAGTCCAACAACTCGTAACCCCTTACGTAATTGCACCATGACTCTCGTCCCAGCATCTAGTGCATGCATCTCTATGCACCGAGGTCATGCTGGTCTTAGTTCATTTTCGTTCCCACGAAAACAATCGACCAGGGACAGATTTAGATTAATTATCTCATAATTAATCACGGACTGTTATCATAGTAAACATGCTAATAATATGATAACCATTAATTTATCTCCATAAATTAATCAATATGTTCAAAACATATTTATAAAATGATTGGCCCTAGGGCACAATCTCCAACACTAAGACATTCAACTATGTCTTAAATTGTGTCACTAAAGTGACTCACAAATTAAACCCTAATTCGTGTCCCATTACAGTATCTTGATCCTGCTCATGCGTGACCCAACAGACCTCATGTGAAATTGGCAGCAAGCCATCTCTATGACTCACAAATCGAGAGGGGACTCTAGCAAGCAATCACGACTACCCAAAACACGTGAGTTCTCGTTTCAACATCAATGACTTAACCTTAGTACCACCTTGTCATAATCCCTATTGTCACACGATATTTTGGTCATGGATAAGGCATGGGAAAGTCATCCTTGTAATCCAAACCATAACTTTCTCGATTCCTTGAGTTAGTCCCATTACCCTGTGTGGCCACACATTACTTGGACAAACTCATCGAGGGGCCCAGTCAAATATCTCTCAACTTAATGAGGGACAAAATTCCTTCTTGGTCAACCACATTCCTCAACACGTAAACAACTAAACCCGTACCTAGCCTGTATGGCTGCCCTGTTACGAGCAACGTTGGACTAGGCCAAAGTTCAGCATCTACAACGCCGGAATAATGAAGACCTCAAGTCTAAGGGCATCATGATAGGTGTACAAGAGAGACTAGCTCATGACTAAACCCATGCAGGACTCTCCAGGTCGGTCCAACAACTTGTAACTAATTACATAATTGCACCATGACTCTTGAGAAGCATCACATGCGTGTATCTCTATACACCAAAGTCATGTTGGTCTTAGTTCATTCACGTTCCCACGTGAATAATCAACCAGGGACAGTTTAGAATAATTATCACATAATTAATCAAGGATTGTTATCATAGTAAACATGCTAATAATATGATAATGACATAATTTATCATTCATAAATTAGTCAAACAATATGTTCATACATATAAAATGATTGGCCCTAGGACACAATCTCCATCACTCCGGCTTCCTTCATGATACTCCTCTAGGATGAGAACGTTTAGGCTCTCATCATGGAGAAACCTATTGACACCTACTCTCTAAATCTACTCAAATCTATTCTGCCACCAGTTGAGGTACTGGGGCGTTTCTCTGATTGTGAACTGTGCTCTGAGCGTGGAATGACGCTCTCTATTTATAGTACTTTGTAGTGTGCTTGGTCAGCAAGTCAAGGGATGAATTTGGACTTGGGCCGTCGTCTGCGACGGCGTCCCAACATGATGGCGCACCGAAATATCTGCGATATTTCGATTATATCTTTGTATCTTGAATCTTAGCCGTACAAAATATACTTCCATGCTTCGAATTAATCTACGCCGCAAGATTTCCCTCTTGAGCCGTTGGCTCAAGAGATGGCGCAACACATTATTGCGCTGAAGCTTTCTTGCAGATGTCATACTCTTCTAAGAGTCCTGCGCCGCGAGAATTCCTATTTTGGGCCGGCAGCCCACATGGCGGCTCAAGAATATATTGTGCGATTTGATATCTTCTCGTTGATTCTAAATAATTCCCTTTGGTTAAACCTTGTTTGCATATGTGAAACACTAAAAACCCGTTAAATAGCACTTATCTATAAAATACAATATATAATCGCTAAATAACCTATTTTATCCACTTTATTATGTCATACCTTGGTGCAGCCCTTAGCATATTAATTGGTCTAATAACAATATCTTATTATTATAAACATATTAAAAGAAGGCCAAATAACTTGTTCACTTTTGGGCTGATCAACGGCGCAGGCCCATTTTTGCCATTTTTGTCTTTATTTTATTTTTATAAATTTTAGGGATTTGATAACTGATTTTTAAGTGTTTTATTGAGAAATGCAGGAATTCTAAATAACTGAATAATAAACTAAACCTAGATCTAACTAATACACGGGGGTCACCTGTGTGTTCCTCTCTAATTTCTTAGAGAGGAGGGAGGTTCTTTACGCTTAAGGTGGTTTCTTGCTGTGATATATTTTCAACAGATGGCCATTAACAATGTACTTATTGCCATCCTTGTCCTTAATATCAACAGCTCCATAAGGATGAACACGCTGGATGATATAAGGTCCATCCCACCGTGTTTTTAATTTACCATCCTTAAACTTAAAGAGGGCCTTGAACTTCAAGACGTTGTCGCCCATGTCAAAAGATTTGCACGTTATACGCCGATCGTGGGTCTTTCGTGTTTTCTCCTTGTACATCCTAGAGTTTTCATAGGCTTTGAGCCTAAGTTCTTCTAGTTCATGGAGTTGTAATTTTCACGCTTCTACTGATGCTTTGTAGTCCATGTCGTATTTCTTAATAGCCCTATATGTTCGATGCTCAAGTTCAGCAGGGATGTGGGAGGCCTTGCCATAGACAAATCGATAGGAAGACATTCCTATCGACATCATGTAGGCTGTCCTATGGGCCCAAAGAGCGTCTTTCAAGCGACTACTCCAATCACTCCTATCTGGCTTGACTATCCTTTTTAGAATTCTCTTGACCTCCCTATTTGATACCTCTGCTTGCCCGTTGGTTTGCAGGTGGTAGGCAGTAGAAACCTTATGAGTGACCCCGATCTTGGCAAGTAGGTTACTTATGTTGGGAAATCACAGAGCGCCGCGTAGCGGAAGCAAAAATTAAACTTTAAAATAAATGGCGCAGGCCTTGTGACTTCTTGCCAGGATCCACTATTTGAGCCTATACTAGAAGAAGGATAGAATTTTTACCAAAATCAATCGGTAGCCTTCGTGATTGCGATGCTGAGAAGTCCACTCCGAGTGTCCTTCCTCTGCCGGTGATCCACACGAGCAGTTTGGCAGATGCCCAGGTGCTAGCCTCCTTCACTTTTTCCCAAGTGAATACGGGAACCAATATCTACGGTTCTTGAATGTTCAAGAACAATTCTTGAACACTTAAGAAAGTGGTGCACAATTCCAAGAACCCTTCTTGAAATACCAAAACCAAGAGTCAAGAAATGAACTCCTTCACAATTCGCCCAAGTCTAAACCTTTTTGGCCTTTGGTCGAATTCTCTCTCTCTCTCTCTCTCTCTCTCCTTTTCCTCACACAAAATCGCCCCAACCCTAAAACCATAAGGTGGAAGTCGAACTTTCTCTCTCTAAGAGGAAAGTCGACTTCTCTCTCTAGAGAATAGGTGAGGCGAGATTCTCTCTCAAAGAAGAGTGAATTAGGCGCCTAGCCTAGGGTGTGTGTGTTTAAATAGAGTTAATTTCTTAACTCATGAAATTAGGGAATTATAATAAAGAAAATAGGGATTCCCAAAATCTTGAATTATGATATTACACTAATATTATAATTCAAAACTAATAGGCAATTCAAATTTAAATTTCAAGATCAAATCTTGAAAACTAAATCTTGAAAACTCAATCCCTATTGGTCCAGAGGATTTGAATTCTTAATTAAAATATTACATTAATATCTGAATCTTGAAATTCAAAATGCAATCTTGAAATCCAAAATGCAAGATCAAATCTTGCCCATTGGATCACACCCATGCGCCATCCTCAAGCCAAATTTTTAGGAATTTAATAATTAAAATAACAACCTAACTTTTAGGAAGTTATAACCAACTATTAATTTCCCTAAGAAATTGAATTAAAATATTACCTTAATATCTTTTATTCTAATTTGATTATTGAATTCAAATTCATTATTGAATTAAAATATTACCCTAATATCTTTAATTCAAATTTGAATCTTGAATTGAAAATCATATTTTGAATTCAAATTCAAATCTTGATTTAATTAACAAAACATTTCCATTAATTTAATTCAAGATATATGAGGCGCCACACTAATCCTTATTATCCTAATATTAGTGAATTTAATAAATCAATAATCTCCTAACATTTAGGAATCTTATCTAATTTATTATTCCCTAATATTATAAACAAGAATATAATTGTAAATAGATTAATCCTATTATCTATTTAACAATTAACATATTTAAACTTGTCCAATAAATTTAAATATCACAAACGTAGATATTTATTTAAGACAAGATTTCATGTCCTAAGACATTCAACTATGTTTTAAATTGTGTCACCAAGTGACTCAAGAATTAACCCTAATTCGTGTCCCAGTGCGGCATCTTGATCCTGCTCATGTGTGACCCAGCAGGCCTCACGTGAAGTTGGCAGCAAGTCATCTTTATGACTCACAAGTCGAGAGTGGACTCTAGCAAGCCATCACGACTACCCAAAACACGCGAGTTTATCGCTTCAACGCCAAAACGATTAAACCTTAGTACCACCTTTTCTCGATCCCGATTGTCACACGATATTTTGGTCATGGATAAGGCATGGGAAAGTCATCCTTAATCCAAACCATAACTTTCTCGATTTCCTGAGTTAGTCCCATTTCCCTGTGCGGCTGCACATTCCTTGGACAGACTCATCGAGGGGCCCAATTAAATATCTCTCATTTTGATGAGGGACAAAATTCCATCTTGGTAAACCACATTCCTCAGCACGGTAATCAACCAAACCCGTACCTACCCTGTATGGCTACCCTGCTACGGGCAACGTTGGACTAGGCCAAAGTTCGACAACTACAACGCCGGAATAGTCAAGGCCTCAGGTCTAAGACCATCGTGACAGGTGTACAGGAGAGGCTAGCTCATGACTGAAACCCATGCAGGACTCTCCGGGTCAGTCCAGAAATTTGTAACCTCTTACATAATTGCACCATGACTCTCGTAAAGCATCTAGTGCATGTATCTCCATACACCGAGGTCATGCTGGTCTTGGTTCATTCTCGCTCCCACGAGAACAATCGACCAGGGACAGATTTAGATTAATTATCACATAATTAATCAAGGACGCTATCATAGTAAACATGCTAATAATATGATAACAACATAATTTATCAACCATAAATTAATCCATATGTTCAAAACATGTACATAAAATGATTGGCCCTAGGGCACGATCTCCATCAAACTCCCACTTGCACTAGGTACAATCATTAATCAAACTGTTCCTACACTAGGAACATCCATTAATGTGTCTAATTTCCATCGACGTTACATGGCGTTCATGTACGACCCGTGCTAGAGGTTTCATAAGAGGATCGGCAACATTAACCTCGACTGCTACTTTTCATATCTTGACATCACCATCTCAAGGTGATAACGTCAGAGTATATATCACTGTCGGAACATCAGTGGGGACCCAGTCCCATTTGGTGTCCTTCCAGTCTCCACGGGGTGACTACCAAGCGTACCTCAGACACTACCTTCACGGTCCGCGTCTCCATGCGACCAATCCTACGTTGTAGAATCAGCAATCGTGCTCTGCTTGGAACCTTTCCAACTCACGATGCCACCATTCAGGAGAAACACGTATCCAGACTGCGATTTGAAACATCTTGGTCGGTTTGGAAAACGGGCACCTGTGTAACCAATTACACATCAGTTCCACCATAAACCAATAATTCATCCTTAGTTCTTCTCAAGTACTTAAGGATGTTTATGACAGAGGTCCAATGATCCTCCCCAGGGTCTTGTTGGAACCGGCTCGTCATGCTCAGGGCAAACCACGATTCTTCGGTATGAATCCCTTCTTGGAATCTTGCATACTGAACCCCTTCAGTACCTCATCCAAGTATGTACACTGACTTAATCTAAGAAGCCTTCGAGATCTATCTCTATAGATCTTGATGCCTAGAATATAGGCAACTTCTCCTAAGTCCTTCATTGAGAATGATTTTCCCAACCAAGATTCACAATCTCCAAGGTTGAAATTATCATTTCCAATGAGCAATATGTCATTGACATAAAGCATCAAGAACACATTTGTGCTCCCACTAACCTTCTTGTAAACACAAGGCTCGTCAGAGTTTTGTAAGAAGCCAAACTCTTTGACTACTTCATCAAAACAATGATAATAGCTTCTTGATAGGTGGTTGGCTCACCACGCTCCATGAGCAACACATCCTTGTTCTCAGTCATCAAAGATCCATATCTTTGAGGTCGAGAACGTGTTCTATCAGACCTTCGTGGTCCTCGTGTTACTAGAGGTGCTTCCACAACGCCTTGCGGCTCTTCTCTAGTTTCCGTCTGCGCCTCTGAAGTGTCTTGTGGATCTTGAACCTCTTCAAGATCTATCTTACTCCCACTGTTTCTTTTGGAAACAAAATCCCTTTCTAAAAGGAATCCACTTCTGACTACAAACACTTTGTTGTCAGATGGGTAGTAGACATAACACCCCCTCGTTTCCTTGGGTTATCCCACAAATAAACGACTTTGATTTTCTTGCCAAGTTGGTTTCGTACTTCACTTTGAAATCTCTTGAACATTTCAAAATACTCTGACTTGTGCTTCATTAGGTAGACATAGCCAAACCTACTGAAGTCGTCAGTGAATATTATGAAGTATGAGTAACCACCTCTAGCTTGAGTACTCATGGGTCCACATACATCACTATGTATGATTCCCAATAAGTCGGGTGCTCTCTTACTGTGGCCAGTGAAAAGCGCCTTTGTCATCTTACCAAGTAAACAAGATTCGCAAGCATCATATGATTCAAAATCAAATGAGCTTAGAAGTCCATCTTTATGGAGATTCTCGTTAATATGGCCTAAACGACAATGCCAAAGGTATGTAGGATTCAATTCGCTAATCTTGATCCTTTTCGTATCAATGTTATAAATATTGTTATCGCGTTGACGTTCCAATTTTAAGATACAATGATTATCTTGCAAATCACCATAAGCAAATAAACATTATCTTTATAAATAGAACACCTTCCATTACCGTTTACACATGTAAAACCTTCCTTATCCAAATAAGAAAGAGAAATAATGTTTGAACTTAAAGAAGGTACATTTCCCTGAGACGTGTTATCATCTCAAAATAAATCAACATCTCCAAGTCCTTTTGCAACTCGGGAATCATTGTGTCTAGCATCAGGCAAGAGACCTCCAAAGCGTCATCGAAGTGCTTCTCATAAGCATTCTTCTGAGCTCTTGGAGCGTCTCTGGCAGGCTCCTTAGGGATAGGGTTGTCTATGACATAAAGCTTCCTTTGTTGGGAGAGAACAATTCTCAATTTGCGAAACCAGACAAGGAAGTTCGTCCTATTTAACTTATCCTTCTCAAGGATAGATCGCAGTGAAAACGTTGAACTAACATTTGCCATTTGATTCTACAATCAAGATATGAAAGTTTAATTAGCAAAATATATCCACCATTTTATAAAACCCAGTAAAATTATTATTAGTGGCTAAGACCCATATTTAACCAAAGTTTACCGTTGCGGAGGAGATCATGCACCTTTAGGTTATTTAGGTAGGTAACTCCTTACCAATCACATCTCATGTGACTCTTAGATCTTTATGGGACTGTAAAAATCACATGATACCTATTATGGCATGTTTATCCCATCTAATGCCTTGAGGTCCAAATCCGATTTGATAGCCCCATTAAGTCACACAATAAAACTCGTGAATGGCTAGGCTCAAAACAACAAGGCCGAAGCCCAACCCCATATCATCAAGGCCCACTAAACACGTGTCGCGGAGGCGATCACCGCATTTAACAAACCAAGATTTCAACAGGCGTTGCGTTGAATCTCCCACTCACCCGTGTCTCCCCAAGGTTAAAGTAGATACGTGTCGCGGAGGCGATCACCGCTCTACGATGAACAAGGTTTTAACATGGTGTTTTATTGGTGTCATTAAAACTTAAGATTTTTAAAAGGGTTTAAATTTTAAAGTTCTGTTTTAGGTTCAAATTTAAATCCAATTAAAATTAAAGGAGTTGTGCCATGTGTCTATACCCCATGCATCGCATACATCTAAGACACATGTCTGAATTTTGTATCTCATACAAAATTCTACGCTCGTATCATATACGTATTTATGCGTGAGTTTAAAAATATAAAGCATGTTAAAATTGCACCCCTACACATACATCTAGCGCAGATTGCATCTCATACAAACATACTAAATGCATATAAAGACCGTGTTCGAATGTGGCTCGTCTACCCTAAAATTCTCTCAAGCCAATGAGAGAACTTTTCTAAAAAGAAAATAAAAATTACATTGTGAAGACCTCGTTTACATTGAGGTATAAGCAAAATAAAAATTACATCGAGAAATTCAGGGAAACGACACGTAGGCCGTATTTACCAAGAATACCTAGAGCCATATCCAATCACCATATTTATAAATACATGAACACTTCATATATATAAATACATACAAAACACGGTGAACATACAACACACACAAAAACCAATTTTTGATTGTGTTCAATTATCGTTTGTGCAATTTAACATGCCCTCTTAAAATTAAGTCTTGTACCAATAATTAAAATTCAAGAATCCAATTCAGGAATTTTGAATTATTGGCCCAAAATTAATAAATTCTCAATTTAAAAATTCCAACCACCCTATATATATTATAATTAAAAAATTTTTAATTAAAATATACACTTAGGGTTTTCCACCAAGACATAAAATTTTAAGATAATTATAAAACCAATCCAATTGATTTTTCCTATGTATCACATACATATTTTTGCACCAATTTTAGATAGATTCCAAAACTTTGTGGTGGATCTTTTCGCAAAACATTTTAGCATACAATTGAAAGCGGTAAAACATACATCATACATCTCATGTATAATCACCAAAAACTAATATAGACCCAAAAATAGCGTGGCTCTAATACCACTGTTGGGAAATCACAGAGCGCCGCGCAGCGGAAGCAAAAATTAAACTTTAAAATAAATGGCGCAGGGCTTGTGATTTCTTGCCAGAATCCACTATTTGAGCCTATACTAGAAGAAGGATATAATTTTTAGCAAAATCAATCGGTAGCCTTTGTGATTTCAATGCTGAGAAGTCCACTCCGAGTGTCCTTCCTCTGCCGGTGATCCACACGAGCAGTTTGGCAGATGCCCAGGTGCTAGCCTCCTTCACTTCTTCCCAAGTGAATACGGGAACCAATATCTACGGTTCTTGAATGTTCAAGAACAATTCTTGAACACTCAAGAAAGTGGCACACAATTCCAAGAACCTTTCTTGAAATGCCAAAACGAAGAGTCAAGAGATGAACTCCTTCACAATTCGCCCAAGTCAAAACCTTTTTGGCCTTTGGTCGAATTGTCTCTCTCTCTCTCTCCTTTTCCTCACACAAAATCGCCCCAACCCTAAAACCATAAGGTGGAAGTCGAACTTTCTCTCTCTAAGAGGAAAGTCGACTTCTCTCTCTAGAGAATAGGTGAGGCGCGATTCTCTCTCTAAGAGGAGTGAATTAGGCGCTTAGCCTAGGGTGTGTGTGTTTAAATAGAGTTAATTTCATAACTCATGAAATTAGGGAATTATAATAAAGAAAATAGGGATTGCCAAAATCTTGAATTATGATATTACACTAATATTATAATTCAAAACTAACAGGCAATTCAAATTTAAATTTCAAGATCAAATCTTGAAAACTAAATCTTGAAAACTCAATCCCTATTGGTCCAGAGGATTTGAATTCTTAATTAAAATATTACATTAATATCTGAATCTTGAAATTCAAAATGCAATCTTGAAATCCAAAAGGCAAGATCAAATCTTGCCCATTGGATCACACCCATGCGCCATCCTCAAGCCAAATTTTTAGGAATTTAATAATTAAAATAACAACCTAACTTTTAGGAAGTTATAACCAACTATTAATTTCCCTAACAAATTGAATTAAAATATTACCTTATTATCTTTTATTCAAATTTGAATCTTGAATTCAAATTCATTATTGAATTAAAATATTACCCTAATATCTTTAATTCAAATTTGAATCTTGAATTGAAAATCATATTTTGAATTCAAATTCAAATCTTGATTTAATTAACAAAACATTTCCATTAATTAAATTCAAGATATATGAGCCGCCACCCTCATCCTTATTATCCTAATATTAGTGAATTTAATAAATCAATAATCTCCTAACATTTAGGAATCTTATTTAATTTATTATTCCCTAATATTATAAACAAGAATATAATTGTAAATAGATTAATCCTATTATCTATTTAACAATTAACATATTTAAACTTGTCCAACAAATTTAAATATCACAAACGTAGATATTTATTTAAGACAAGATTTCATGTCCTAAGAAATTCAACTATGTCTTAAATTGTGTCACCAAGTTACTCACGAATTAACCCTAATTCGTGTCCCAATGCGGCATCTTGATCCTGCTCATGTGTGACCCAGCAGGCCTCACGTGAAGTTGGCAGCAAGTCATCTTTGTGACTCACAAGTCGAGAGCGGACTCTAGCAAGCCATCACGATTACCCAAAACACGCGAGTTTATCGCTTCAACGCCAAAACGATTAAACCTTAGTACCACCTTGTCTTGATCCCGATTGTCACACGATATTTTGGTCATGGATAAGGCACGGGAAAGTCATCCTTAATCCAAACCATAACTTTCTCGATTTCCTGAGTTAGTCCCATTTCCCTGTGCGGCCGCACATTCCTCGGACAGACTCATCGAGGGGCCCAGTTAAATATCTCTCATTTTGATGAGGGACAAAATTCCATCTTGCACAACCACATTCCTCAGCACGGTAATCAACCAAACCCGTACCAAGCCTGTATGGCTACCCTGCTACGGGCAACGTTGGACTAGGCCAAAGTTCGACAACTACAACGCAAAATAGTCAAGACCTCAGGTCTAAGGGCATCGTGACAGGTGTACAGGAGAGGCTAGCTCATGACTGAAACCCATGCAGGACTCTCCGGGTCAGTCCAGCAATTTGTAACCTCTTACATAATTGCACCATGACTCTCGTAAAGCATCTAGTGCATGTATCTCCATACACCGAGGTCATGCTGGTCTTGGTTCATTCTTGCTCCCACGAGAACATTCGACCAGGGACAGATTTAGATTAATTATCACATAATTAATCAAGGACGCTATCATGGTAAACATGCTAATAATATGATAACAACATAATTTATCAACCATAAATTAATCAAAATGTTCGAAACATGTACATAAAATGATTGGCCCTAGGGCACAATCTCCATTAACTTAGTATCCTATTGCAAAAGTGGGTGCCACGATCACTAACTATGGCTCGAGGGGTCCCAAACCTACAGAAGATATTGGTTTTAAGAATTTAGAAACGTTTTAGCATCGCTCATCTTTGTGGGAATGGCTTCTACCCATTTAGATAGATAATCTATGGCTACAAGGATGTATGAGAAACCGACATATGTCGAAATGGTTTCATGAAGTCTATTCCCCAAAAGTTAAAGACTTCACAGAACAACATCGGCTTTTGGGTCATCTCGTTCCTTTTTAAGATGGTGCCGAATCGTTGGCAACGATCGCAAGATTTCCAGAAGATATAGGCGTCTCTAAAGAGGGTGGGCCGATAGAAGCCTACTTCTAAGACCTTTCTAGCAGTTTTCTTAGCACTGAAATGGCCGCCACATGCTAAAGTGTGGCAAGCGGTGAGTACAGATGTTATTTCCATGTCAGGTATGCATCGTCGTACTACTTGGTCAAAACCCACTCTCCAAAGATAAGGGTTCTCCCAAATGTAGTATCGTGCTTCCCTTTTCAACTTGAGTGCTTGCGAATAACTGAGGCAAGAGGGAATTACTCCTGCTTCTAGGTAGTTAGCTATGTGCCCATACAAAGGTTCTATTGTTGATATTGCACACAGTAATGCATCAGGGAAAGAATCTATGACTAAATTTGGGTCATCTAATCCTTTCACATCCGGAGGCAGTCAGCTCAAATGATCAGCCACATGGTTTTCCGCCCCGGCTCGATCTTTGATCTCTAAGTGGAATTCTTGTAGGAGAAGTGACCATCTTAATAGGCGCGGTTTTGAATGTGGTTTTTGAAAAAGGTACCTAACTGTTGCATGATCTGTATAGACCGTAATTTTTTCAATGCATACACCACAATGTAGAGTTCCTTTTCTGTTGTGGTGTAATTGACCTGAGCAGCAAAAAGAGTTGATGAGGCATAGGCTATGACTCTAGAATTGTTGTCTTCTCGTTGGCCCAACATTGCTCCTATGGCATGGTTCGATGCATCGCAAGAGATCTCGAATGGGAGATCCCAATTTGGTCAAACTAAGATTGGTGGTTTGATAAGCCTAGCTTTTAATTCATCAAACGCAGATTTACAGGCTTTGTCGAATACGAAGTCCTTATCGATTTGGAGAAGGATAGAAAGTGGTCGGGCTATTTTACCAAAGTCTTTGATAAACCTACGGTAAAATCCAGCATGTTCTAAGAATGAACGAATTTCCTTAACATTCGTAGGATACAGAAGAGATGAGATTACCTCAATTTTTACTTTATCCACCTCTATTCCCTTTTCCGATATGAGGTGCCCCAAAACTATACCTTTATCAACCATGAAATGGCATTTTTCATAGTTGAGGATGAGATTCTTTTCTATGCACTTTTTCAGTACCCTTTCCAGATCTCCTAAGCATGTATCAAACGAATTTCCATAAACTGTGAAATCGTCCATAAATACTTCCATGCAATCCTCTAAGAAATCACTAAAGATTGCCATCATGCATCTTTGGAAGGTACCTGGGGTGTTACATAGTCCCAAGGGCATTCGCTTATATGCAAAGGTTCCAAAATGATAGGTAAACGTAGTCTTTTCTTAATCCTCAGGAGCTATGGGGACATGGAAATATCCTGAGAATCCATCCAAGAAACAGTAATGAGATTTTCCAGCTAACCTTTCTGGCATTTGGTCTATCAAAGGTAGGGGAAAATGATCCTTTCGTGTTGCTTCATTGAGTTTCCTATAATCTATGCATACAAGCCAAGAGTTTTTCACTCTTGTAGGGATCAACTCATCCTTATCATTCTTTACGACCGTGATCCCACTCTTCTTGAATACCACCAATACAGGACTAACCCACTCACTATGTAAGATGGGGTAGATAATGTCAGCGCTAAGAAGTTTTGTGACTTCTTTCTTTACTACTTCAAGAATCTGTGGATTCAATCTTCGTTGCGGTTGTCTTTTTGGCTTGACATTTTCCTCTAAAAGAATTCTATAAGTGCAGCTATCTGGGCTAATCCCAAGGATATCTGCTAAGGATCATCCTAAAGCCTTTTTGTTTTCTTTAAGTACATTAACTAATTTGGCTTCTTCCTTAGAGAGACTACTAGATATAATAATAGGAAGTTTTTCATTTTCCTCTAAGAAGGCATATTTTAAACTTTTAGGGAGACCTTTTAGTTCTAGGTCAAGAGGTTGGATAATAGAAGGTATTAGTTTTTTTATTCCTACTGAACAAACCTCCTTTGTTTCTTTATTGTTTGGCTCTAAAAGTTCTCCTAACTGCTCTAACTCCTGGAGGGGATTTCCCTCGTCATTGTCATCCAAGAAGTTGTCATCTAAGAACTTATGGAAATGGGATAACAATGGGTCAGAGTTGGTAGAGGTGTCGAGAGTATCAAGGAAGTTGACTTCTCTAATTAGAGTGGAGTCTGAAGAAAATTTTTCTTCGGAGGACGCTAGAGTGTGGGAATTTCCACCACAAGAACAGCCATCCGGAGGAATGAAAATGGGCAGAAAGGGTGACGCAGTATCTTCCTTTGATACTATCATGTCACAAAGGTAATCTCCTATGGGGAAGGTCTCTTCATCAAATGCTTCAAAAGAATTTAATTCCAAGAAATCTTTATTTCGCTGGAGATTTTCAAAAATTTGAAAGGCTACCTTCTGGTTTCCTACCTCCATTGAAATAAATCCCTCCTTCATGTTCATAATACACCTTTTTGTCATGAGGAATGGTCTTCCAAGGATCAGGGTGGATTCTTTGACTGATTAATTTCCCTTGTCTAAGACATAGAAATCGACTGGAACAACTAGCGAATCTATTTCTACTAAAATATCTTCTAGTAACCCTACTGGTCGTCTGCTAGTCCTATCAGCTAGTTGGATAGTGATGCTAGCCTCTTTAAGGTTTCTAATTCCTAAGGATTCATAAATTGATCTAGGCATAACGTTTATGGCTGCTCCTAAATCTATAAGGGCTCCTTTAATTTTCGTTGTTCCTATTGTACACGGAATAGTAAAGGCCCCTGGGTCTTTATGTTTTTGTGGAAGCCGTGAGTCAAATAATGCATATACGTTTAACGGTACCTGATCATCAGTCTTACGCTTCCCTTTATTAGTACACAAATCCTTAAGGAATTTAGCATACTTGGGGACTTTACTTAGTAACTCTAAAAGCGGAATATTGATCTCTACTTTACCAAAAGTCTCCATGCATTCCTCATATTGGCTATCGTCTTGTTGCTTGTTCTTCCTTGTCTGATAAGATTTTGGGAAGGGCAACTTCTCCACATCAACAAACTCCTTTCCTTTGTCAGGTGGTTCCTTAATGTTATTCCTTTCTTCTTCTAGCAGTGGTCCTTCTTCTATTTCTTCTTCTTGTATGGGCTTATACTCTTCCTCTGGTTGCTCTAACCTAGGATCCTTAGGTCCTTTTAATTCTTTTCCAAATCGAAGAGTCACTGAATCTAGACACTTAGGATTACTTACCGTGGTGGATGGCATGTCCCAACGCATTTGTGTCATTTGTGAGGATACTGAGTTTGTGTGTTCTCTAACATAACTATATAATTCCTTGAGCTTTATCTCAAGATCTTTTTGTTTATCTTCAATTTTAGTTACTCTTTTTTCCAATTTATTTCGAGTATATAAGCACTTTTTCTCATAGGATGCCAAGAGATTGTACCACTCTAGGGCTTTTCCTTCGAGTGATAAGTGGATTATTTTCCATATGACTTCTTCTACTTGGGTTCCTACGGGTTTCATAGTTTGGCAATGGCTGTATAGTGCATTTAGATGACGATGGGGATTTTCATCATCTAAACCATAATACTTGGGTATGCTTTTATATAATGGTCCCTTAATTTCAAAGTCAGTTTGAAATTGAGGTAATGCATTATACTTTGCCTCATAATGTATATCAACTCGGGTAACGTCTCTAATAGACCTCTTCTGCCTAGGTTTACTAATTGAATTAAATTCAGGCTCTAGTTCTTTAACCATTCTTAGGTCTGTTCTATCTTGGATAGTCATATTTTTAAAACTTCTAAATATATAATAATTTTTTTATGTTTATTTTGTTATTTATATTTTATGAATAATAAAATTGCAAAAGTAACAGAATAATAAATTGCAGAAAATAAAAAGCAAGTATAAAACCGCGTTTGCGGAACTAGGTTCGTTTGGACACAATAACGGTTAAAACTTCAGAAAGTTCTCTGGCAACAATGCCAAATTTGATGCGGGCACTTTGTCGTTAAGTGCCAAACGCAATCAAATTAAATTTATACTAAAGCCTCGCAAGTATAAACTATATTTATTAAAATATAGTATAGATGCTAACCCAAGGTCGAATCTCTCGCGAAACTTCTAGGAATTTTAACTATGATTGTATCAGAAACTAGTCTTAGTGAAAACGGGACAAACTTATAAGAGTGAATGGTAGTAACTCAGGTTAAAAGTAAGGAAAAGAACGAATTTTCTGGTAAACGGTGACTAATGAACGAAGAATGCATCCCACAGAGGTATCTTGAACTCGGCCTTCCCTTCTCAACAAAATATAGTAGAAGATATCTTTAATTTGACAATAGTGGTGCTATTGCACAAGCCAAGGAGCCTAGGTCCCACCAAAGGACCAAACATATACTCAGACGTTATCACCTTGTCAGAGAGATGACTGACAGAGGTGATGTCAAGATATGCAAAGTAGCAGGCGAGGATAACGTTGCCGATCCTCTTACAAAGCCTCTTGCGCGGGTCATACATGAGCGGCATGTATCGTCGATGGGGATTAGACGCATTGATTAGTGTACCTAGTGTAGGAACAACTAGATTGATGATTCTACCTAGTGCAAGTGGGAGTTTGTTGGAGATTGTGCCCTAGGGCCAATCACTTTGTATGTGTTTGTAGAAACATATGTTTTGATTAATTTATAGTTGATAAATTATGTCGTTATCATATTATTAGCATGTTTACTATGATAGAAATTCGTTGTTAATTATGAGATAATTAATCTAAATCTATCCCTGGTCGATCATTCAAGTGGGAACTTGAAATGAACTAAGACCTGCATGACCTCGGTTTATAGCGATACATGCACAAGATGCCTTGCGAGAGTCATGGTGCAATTATGTAAGGGGTTACAAGTTGCTGGACCGAACCGGAGAGTCCTGCATGGGTTTAGTCATTAGATAGTTTCTCCTGTACACCTGTCACGATGCCTTAGACCTGAGGTCTTGACTGTTCCGGCGTTGTAGTTGTCGAACTTTGGCCTAGTCCAACGTTGCCCGTAACAGGGTAGCCATACAGGCTAGGTACGAGTTTGGTTGATTACAGTGCTGAGGAATGTGGTTGACCAAGATGGAATTTTGTCCCTCATTAAGATGAGAGATATTTAATTGGCGCCCTCGATGAGTCTGTCCAAGGAAAGAGTGGCCACTCAGGAAAATGGGACTAACTCAGGAAATCGAGAAAGTTGTGGTTTGGATTAAGGATGACTTTCCCGTGCCTTATCCATGACCAAAATATCATGTGACAATAGGGTCTATGACAAGGTGGTACTAAGGTTAAATCGGTTTTGATAAAACGATAACTCACGTGTTTTGGGTAGTCGTGATGGCTTGCTAGAGTCCGCTCTCGACTTGTGAGTCAGAGGGATGGCTTGCTGCCAACTTCACGTGGGGCCTACTGGGTCACACATGAGCAGGATCTAGACACCGTTAAGGGACGCAAATTAGGGTTAATTCGTGAGTCACTGTAGTGACACGATTTAAGACATAGCTGAATGTCTGGACATGAAGTCTTGTCTTAAATAAATATCTACATTTGAGATATTTAAATTTGTTGGAAAAGTTTAAATATATTAATTGTTAAATAGTTAATTGGATTAATCTATTTACAATTAGATTCTTATTTAAAATATTAGGGAATAATAAATTGCATAACCTTCCTAAAAGTTAGGAGATTATTGATTTATTAAATTCGCTAATATTAGGATAAGATGGATAGAGGGTGGCGCCTCTTTTAGTCTGGATTTTAATTAATAGAAATGTTTTATTAATTCGAGTCATGACTTGAATTTGAATTCAAGATTTGATTTTGATTTCAAGATTCAAATTTTCAATAAAAGGTATTAGGGTAATATCTTAATTCAATATTGTTAGGAAATAAATAAGTTGGTTATAACTTCCTAAGAGTTAGGAATGTTATTTTGATTTATTAAATTCCTATAATATTAGGGGAGGTTGGCGCATTCTATTGTGGGTCCAAGGGAAGATTTGATCTTCCATTTTGATTCTCAAAGATTGCATTTTGAATTCAATTAAGATATTAAGGTAATATTTTAATTAAGAATTCAAACCCTAAAATTATAATATTACTGTAATCTTATAATTTTATAATTTGATAATCCATTAATTTAGGAATTCCCTAATTATAAGGGTAAATTATAATTTGGTACCCTGTGGTTAGGGGCGGTTCCCCTTTGGTACCCTGAAAGAAAAATTTTTGCATTGTGGTACCCCGTGGTTTGCTCCGTTAGCGATTTGGTACCCTGAGGTTTTTTTCTGTTAGGATTTAACGGCAAATGTTAGTTAAAATGTCAAAAATCTCCCAAAAAGTCTTCTCTTATGCGTTTAAGTCCTTTCCCTTTACTAAAAGGGATCAAAACATAAAGAATTAATTATAAAAGGGTCTTTAGAATTCTAATATTATAGATTTTTCTCCTTTTCATAAGATTTCTTTTGAATAGGTCCTGATTTAATTACACTTTAATCCCAAAAGTTTATGATCTTTATCAAAATAGTCCTTAGAACCTCAAAAGACAAATGAGCATCTATGATTTATCAAAAAATCCCTATATTCAACTACAATTTTCATTCAAGTACACTACAAACAAATCAAAACCCCCAAATTTTTCCAAAATCAAGCCCCACAAATCAAAAACCCTCTCAACAACAAAATCAACATCATCAACAACCCCCATTTTTATTTCATTATTCTCAATTTTCCCTCTTTTTCTTCATCTTTATTTATTTTAGTCTCAAATTTTCAAAATAAAATTGTAAAGTATACCAAAACTCTTTCAAACATTTCAATTTAGTCCTTAAAGATATTAAAAAGCCAAAGAACATCACAATTTTTTTTCATCTTCATCTTAAATTTTTTTTAATCTTCATCTTAATTTTTTTTTGTTCTTGAAATCACCGGTGAGGCTCTTTATCTCGGAAAATGACAAAACCGATAAACCCTTTGAGTTGGGGGATGTGAAAGCTAAAGCAACTTGTTTCCTAGTAGAGTTTGTTCTTCTTCTTCTGTAGATGCAAAAATCGATTCCAATGAAGGACGACAAAGATGGGTTAGCATAACCGGTCACATACTCGGTTTTCTTTATGGGTTATCATCATTGATTTCGATTTGGCACGATTTCGAACCCTATAGGCGCGATTTATCGGAACGATTCAGTGTTCGTCTTCTTCAATTTCTTCAATTTAGTGGATTTTGGTTCGATTTCGAAGTCATTCGAGCTCGGATTTTGACACGATTTCGTTTCTCATTCGAAATCAATGAAGATGAAGATGATGATGTTCGAAGTTTCTGGAAATGGGCACGATTTCGAACCCTAAGCGAAGAGATTTCTGGAAATCAGTGAAGATGAAGATGATTGAAGGCTATGAAGATGATGATGATGTTTTAAGTTTCTGGAAATGGGAAGA